>ML402917.1:0-24865 GCA_005239525.1 Nicotiana knightiana
ATTAGCCTCAATCAGCTACATCAACTCATGACTACACCCACAAGGCACGACCACACAACATAGCGCATCACACATAGGCTCAAATAACACTTTTGATCACAATAGCTGCCCGAAATCAACTCAACATTGGCAATTAGCCTCACATCTGAAAGAACTCTGTTCCAAACCCTATAACACTGATAATGATGCAATAAACACGAGTACTTCATTATTAAACACCCGAATCACCAAGCCACAACTAACACCACCAGACACACATCCCGCAAGCTAAAACTAATGGAGCACATAACGAGAATGACTGGATATGAATATAGAAACATATAAGGGACTATCAAACAAGCCCATAGGCACAAATCTCTACCAATACCGACTTACCAAAAGCAATATAACAAGGAAGAAGCAAAACATATGAACAAATCACAAGGATACCATCCTGATAAAATTTCCACATTGGTACTCAGCCCGGTCCAAACATATCGAATCACAAATATCACGAGGAGCTCGTCCTCAACTCTGAATCACATACCGAAAATATATCACACCAATTGAAATTCCTCCACTAGTTCATCTCAACTGATAAAATCATAACGCTAGCTGATCTCACATATCGATGGAGTATCGAATCACAACTTGTAAGCAAAATACTCAGGAAAATCACATAAAGCTTACCACGAAGAACAACAAGGACTCACTGCCGGTTTCACTGCTATTAAGAATGAATAAAACAATGGTAGACACGGGCTACTACTCAAAATCTCCCAACAGGAGAAAACACAACAAAAAATGGAGTGCAAAACATGAAACTCACTCATAAATGAAACAACAAATAAGGGAGACTAGTCCTGACCAACAGAACTATAATGAGATACAACTGGTGCCCCTCTGAAACACATCAAAACATACCTGGGTGATAATACCTGGCACAACGGCCTCCTGCCTACTATATGAAACACATCAATGGGTCGGGTCTCCCCCTCTTAGGCGCCCTCTACTCACCTGAATACCCTGCTACCACACACCTACCTGAATCCTGGGACAATCTCTCACCCTTTGGCTAATATTTCCACACTGAAAACAATCTCGCTGCCGACATGGCTATGGAAAAACACACAATACGAATCCTCTGGGACCCATGAGTACCTGAAATCCATGCGAAGCTGGTAATCCAAACTGAACTGGTTGACCCACAAAACTTCTACCGTGTCGTACCTTGCCTCCATAATACGGACCAGCAGATTCCTTCGATCTAAGAGGCCTCATTGCCTCCCTAAACTCTCTCCCTGATCTCGTCTGTCCTCTCGCTCCCGGTCCCACATGCTCTCTAACCGGCCAGCGATCCCCACTACCTACTGAAACGAGGCATCCTACTCTAACGATCGAGTCCCGCTGAACCGAATATCATGTCTGAATCTCTCAAAAACTCTATGAACTCATATCCTAACTGAAGCAACCAAACGAGCTGCATATCTCGCCCACTCACTGAATCTAACGGCATACTCCAATAATGACATAGCGCCCTGACGCAACTGCTCAAAATTCGTGCGCTGTACATCCCGAAGTAACTGAGGTGCAACCTCTCTCAAAGCATTTTCGAAAGACTAAATCCTTGCTAGGGAAGCTAACTCGGGCCGATTACCCCAACTCATATACCGCCACCACTGATCAACCCACTACTTGGAACCTGAGACATGAGAACAACAAACCCGCTCGTCTCCACAATACCCGAAGCACGAAGAATACAGTGACACTCCTCCAGGAAACCCTGGGCGCCATCTGCCGCTAATCCACTCAAAGATAGAAGGGTGATACTTTCTGTACCTCTCAAGTCCAAGGTATTCTTCCTCCGAGGCTACTGTCCTAACCACGGGCTGAACTGAAACCACATGTCGTGTTGCCATGACAACTGGAAGCCGACCAACATGATCACACTGGTCTGGAGTGGAGACGATGGAAGTCTAAACTCCTCCCTTGATCTGTGAAGCAACTGGCGCACTAGAATCAACCCTGCTTGAGTCAATGTACTATTACACTCAAAACTATGCCTAGGACTCCTGAAGTCTGGGGTAGCAACAGGCACCCCCAGTACCTGTCCCCCAACTAGAACTACTAGCAACTCCTCAATGACTGCTTTGATAGGCATCTTAACTACGGCATGTGTTCCTCGTTGGCCTCTGTCTCTGACCCTTGCGACATTTGCTTCTGGGTAACATCATCAGGAATCGCCGCTCGTGTCCTTACCATCGGTGAGAGAATGGAACGATAATTTCAAACTTCGAGATCAATAAACTCGCACGATAGGAATGAAGGAAGTGAAATTGTCCTAATAGTTCCGTAGCCTCTCGAAGGTAAGTACAGACGTCTCTGTACCGATCCGCAAGACTCTACTAAACTCGCTTATGACTCATAGCACCTATGATACTAGAGATCTGATACCAACTTGTCACGACCCAAATTTCCCTCCGTTATGTATCGTGATGGAACCTAGCCTTAGGGACTAGGTAAGCCTAACAGTTACTGAATAACAACAATAATAAAAGAAAAACTAACAGTCTCGAAATAGAATCTCAACAGAATGTACAAACTTTCTCAAAACGGTAATACAAGTCATAAGCTCTACGAATCTTCTACAACTTCTAAGTACAATTGTTTGTAAATAAATACAATAGTGTATGAATAATAAATACAAAGAAGGTGACTCCAACGCCTGCAAACGCAGCAGCAGGTTACCTTGAGTCTCCCGGCAATCATCCACACAGCTACTACAATATATACCTGGATCTGCACACAAAAATGTGCAGAAGTGTAGTATGAGCACACCACAGCGGTGCCCAGTAAGTATCAAGACTAACCTCGATGGAGTAGTGACGAGGACTAGGCAATACACCACTGGTCTACAAAATAAATAACATGAATATAGAAATGACCAAACCTTACATCTATATAAGACTTCATGGAATAATTTACAATGATGACAATATAAAGTAAAAGGAAATTACCGAAATCAATCACGAAACAGTACAAAAATACACAGAAAGATGGACAGCAAAACAAGACGAATCGAAAGGAATCACAACACAATAGAGAACACCTATCACTCAACTCCAAGTCGGTTTGTTCACATCGGGCCTTAGCCATTAAAATCCATAACTGGTAGAAATCTTTAAGCAACAACTCATATGAAAAACTTTTGCAAATAAAATTATTTTAGTGTGGAAGAGTTTCCTTTGAAAACATACTTTCTCCAAAATTAAATATAAGTATATTTAATAGAGAAAATTATGTAAAACATAGTTTCTTTCAAAATACGAAACTTCTCAAAGATGCTTTCCCAATAAATGACTTCCAAATATCATTTTAGGCAAGACAAGTGCTTTTCAAATATACTTTCGATGTAAATTCATTCAAGTATAATCATCTCAAAACCATTGGTTTTTCAATAATACTTTTCAATAAAATCCCTTGATCAAAATCTGCTCAAGATTTATCCACCGAAACTCAGTCCGTAACTCAGAAATTTCCATGCAGTATAGAAGGAATATCAAATCTTGCCAATAAATGCAGTAAGAGATCAGTAGAAATATCCAAATATAGAACAACATGTTAGAATGCAAAGACAAGTGCACGACATCACCCTCCATGCTTTTACTCTCATCCTCACCAAACAAGTGCACGGCATCACCCTTCGTGCTTTACTCTCATCCTTACCAAAACAAGTAAATAAATACACGGCATCACGACAACAATTCACTGAAATGACATAATACGATAACAACTAAAATGCATAAATAACAGCAGGAATTAACAACTCTGAACAAGTAAGTAAACAGAAACGGCACGGCATGTCCCCTCGTGATATGACCTCACAAAAATACTCGGTACGGAATGTCCCCTCGTGCATAAATAACATAAACATCAAATTGGCAAAGCAAATCAACAGTAAGAATCATAAATCACAACATCCCGACAAGGAATCAACAATACAAATAATATCATTAACAACACAAACAGTAATAAGAACCATACCATCCCGGCAAGGGAGTCGACAATGGAAAAAACATATTCCGGCAAGGGAAAACAACTATAACCAATCTCGCCTAAACAGTTAACTTTACGGAATAAAACTCAGCTTAAGCACGGGCCCAGTAATAAGCAACATCAAGGAAACACCAACCACATAAATATTTATCAACTAAACTCAAGTACCACACAAAGTTAAAATCATATAAATCACAATGTAAGACTCACGAGCATGATTGATACCAACGAACGGATGTTCTAACTACAACTAAATAACTATTCAGCTAGATAACACTAACATAGTCAATTTGGCAGTTTTAGGGAGCAAATATGACATGGAGATAGGAGCGGTAAAAGATTCAGTTAAGATCAAATAGCCAACTAAGGAATCCAAAATCAAGTAATTCGAATCTAAGCAGGAAGGGATGAAATTAACAACCCAGTATTCAAATGTATCAATTACAACACATAAACAGGTAATAGAAGAACCCACGAATCCTAAAAGGCCAATCTAATTGTAAATAAGTACGAGTACACAATCATCACCTCGCATACTCGGACTACAATCAACAAGGAAGACTCAATCCTAAGGGGTAGTTCCCCCACACAAGGTTAGGCAAGATACTTACCTCAAGGACAACAATCCGGTACTCAAAAGTGGACTTCTCGGGCGAAAAGACCTCTAGATGGATCAAAATCAACTAAAACAACTTCAAAATACACATAACACGTATAAGGAATGATTCTGAATAATAAAGTTTCAAACTTTACGAAATTATGAAAATCGACCCAAAAGTCGACCCCCCGGTTCGCATGTAACGACCCGGTCGGTCGTTTTGAGAGTTAGCTCCCCGATACCCTAATAATTGTTTCTCCCATGTCTAATTATTCTATTTGAACTTGTCGGAGCGTTGAGTGGTGAAATCCGGAGTGATTTTGGACACAATCCTTAAATGTGGATTTTAGCTTTTGGAATCAGGCCGTAGCTAGAATTATGTGAAGACGGATCCAGAATAGAATTACGTCAACTCCGTTGGGTGATTTCGAGATTACGAGCGTGTTCTAATGTGTTTTCGAGGTCGGTTGTAGATTTAGGCTTGAATTGGCGAAAGTTAGAATTTCGGCGATTTCGGCCGATAGGTGAAATTTTGATATTGAACTCGGAATGTAATTTCGAAAGTGAAAGCAGGTCCTTAATGTCATTATAACCTGTGTGCAAAATTTGAGGTCATTCGGACGAGTTTAGACGTGATTCGGCATCAGATGTGGATTCTAGAAATTTCATATGTTCTTAGGCTTGAATCTATGCATAATTCATGATTTTGATGTTATGAGGTGTGTTTTTAAGGCTCAACCAAGTTTGAATGAAGTATTAGGGTTGGTTGGTAGGTTTGGTTGAGGTCCTGGGGGCCCCGGGTGTGTTTTGGGTGTTCAAACGGACATTTTTGGCCTGATAGCCTTAGCTGATTTTCTGGTTTTTCTGTAGCAGTATTTTGTTCTCTGCGATCGCAAGGGTTCACCCGTGATTGCGTAAGGTAAATGTGAGGGGCCTTGTGATTTTTTCTCTACGATCGCAAGAAGAGGTCCACGATCGCAGTGTGTTGGAATCTTGGTCTTCGCGATCGCATGACCTGGTCCGCGGTCGCTTAGAGTATTCTTGGTCTGGGGGAGTTTCAATATTTGTTCTACGCGGTCGCGTGGCCCCAACCGCGATCGCATAGCTCTGGGTCGTGAAGGTCCGCGATCGCGATCGCGATGAAGGTTTTTAGGCACGTTGATGAATGTTCTCCGCGATCGCGACTATGTGTCCGCGATCGCATAGAAGAAACACCTGGGCAGAATATCAAAACCCCAAGCCGAGGGTTTGTGTTATTTTCACCATTTTTGAACTTGAGAGCTCGGGAGGGGCGATTTTTGGAGGCTTTTGCACCTGGGTAACTTGGGTAAGTTTTTCTATCCATTATAGATCAATTTCCATGATTCCAATCTTCAATTCAACCTTTAATTTCGAAAATTTTGGGTAGAATATGGGATGAACTTCATAGACCGAATTATTTAGTTTTGATTGGGTGTTTGACCTCTGATTTGAGATATTCTTATATGGTTAGACTCATGAGTGAATGAGTGTCCGGAAAATATGATTTTCACCCGATTTCGAGGCGTGGGCCCGGGGGACTTTTTGGGCGAATTTTCTAATTTCGCGTATTAATTTCGTACTTATTAGTTATTTTGTTTCCTTGAAATGATATTTACACCATGCAATCGAATTGACTAGATTTGGGCCACCCGGAGTTGGATACTCGTGGCAAGAGCGTGGTATTGAGTTGATTAGCGCAGTCAAGGTAACTGGCTTGCCTAACTCTGTTTTGGGGACTTCCCCTTAGGCATTTTTATACTGATTTTGTTACGTGGATACCGTGTACGTGAGGTGACGAGTGCGTACACGGGTCATTGTTGCTAAAATTTCATTTTTCTATCCATGCGATCACTCATTTTCATTCCTATATTACTGTTTCTTGTCTTAACTGAGTAGTTAGCTTAAGAATAAGCATGCCTACCTGTCCTTACTTGATTTCCTCTTATTTGCTACTAGTTGCACCATGCTTAGGTAGTTTTACTCTATTCTTGCCTGTTGTTTTCCTGAACTGTTTAATTGAGTTGTATCTAACATACTTCTGCAATGCATATTTAAATTAGGACTACGGACTGAGATCCGGGAGCTTTCCCCCTGTACTGAATTGCATATTCAAATTGGGACTACGGATGGAGATCCGGGAGCTTTCCCCCTGTACTGCATTGCATATTTAAATTGGGACTACGGACGGAGATCCGGGAGCTTTCCCCCTGTACTGCATAGCATATTTAATTGGGACTACAGACTGAGATTTGGGAGTTTTCTCCTTGTACTACATTGCATATTTACTGTTGAGATATATGTTGTGCTGAGCCGAGGGCTCTCTTTCTGTTATTAATTCTTTCAGTTTCCACTAATCCTGTTTATCATTGCTTATCTATATTTCACTGTTTAAATTTACAACTGACTTGTTTTAAAACTCAGTAGAGCCTCAACCTGACCTCGTCACTACTTGACTGGGGTTAGGCTTGGCACTTACTGAGTACCGAATGTGGAGTACTCACGCCCTTTCCTGCGCATGTTTTCCCCATGTGCAGATCCAGGTACCAGTGCATCGTACAATGGCTAGGCGTATCTTAGCAGCTGCTTAGGAGACCTTGAGGTAATTCTTCCGCGTCCGCAGGATCTCACGAGTCCCCTTCCTACTCTAGTATAGATATAGGAGATACATAGATACATTTTCCTTATTCCTTTGTATAGAGCTACAGTAGTTTAGAGTTTGTGACTTTGTGATGTTCCGGGTTTTGGAAAAGTAAAAGTTGTAAATGCCGAGCGGCTAAATTTTATAGTATTTCTTCTCCTTTACTGCTTCCATTATTGTTTTTTCTTATTTTCCGCAAATTGTTGGCTTACCTAGTCGTAGAGACTAGGTGCCGTCGCGAGACCGTTCGGAGGGTAATTCGGGTCGTGAAAAGTTGGTATTAGAGCATCTAGGTTCAAAGGAGTCACAAGTCACAAGTCGGTTTATTAGAGTCTCCCGGATCAGTGCGAAGACATTCATATCTATATTCAAGAGTCTATGTAACTGTTAAGAACAATCAAATTCTTTAGAATTCCTTATCGTGCTAGTTACTGTCATCAAATTCTTAAACTCTATTCTATTCTTGCTTATAGATGGTTCGCACCCGCACCCGGACATACTGATGACGAGGCACCCGATCCCCCAGTCAGAGCCACCAGAGGCAGGGTCGGGGCCGGGGCAGAGGACGAGCACGTGGTGTAGCCCGAGCACCGACGAGAGCAGAGGCAGAGGATCCCCTAACAGCCACAGTTGGAGGGGCACAGGAGGTCCCTACTATTACTCTAGCCCCCCAGGAGACATTGGCTCAGTTTTTGAGTGCCTTCAGTACTCTGTCTTAGGCGGTACTACTCCCAGGCCGGGGGAGGGACACAGACTCCCGCAGCCCGTACTCCTGAGCAGAGGGTTCATATTGGGCAGGTTCCAGAGCATATTCCTATGCCCCTAGTAGCTCCAGCTCAGCATGAGACTAGGATAGTTGTTCTTAAGGCAGATCAGCTTCGACTTGAGAGGTACAAAAAGTACCACCCACCTGAGTTCAGTGGACCAGCTTCGGATGACGCCCTGGGTTTTCTTGAGGGGTGTCATCGCACTCTCCGCACTATGGGTATTGTGGAGACGAGTGGGGTTTCTTTCACTGCTTTCCAGCTGAGGGGAGAAGCTTATCAGTGGTGGCGTGCTTTTGAGCTTAGTAGTCTGGACGAGGCAACTTCACTTACTTGGGATTAGTTCTCCGAGATGTTTTTACTTGAGTTTGTCCCTCAGAGCCTCAGGGATGCTTGGCGTGCAGAGTTTGAGCAGCTACGCCAGGTACCATGACTGTGTCAGAGTATGCAGCCCGTTATAGTGATTTGGCTCATCATGCACCAACTTTGGTTGTCACTTTCAGAGAGGGGGTTTGACGCTTTATTGAGGGACTCCACCCTAGTATTTGGACCAGCATGGCCAGAGAGCTGGAGACCGATATTACTTACCAGCAGGCCGTGAGTATTGCCCGGAGGATTGAGACTATGTTAGCCCGGGACAGGGAGGAGAGAGAGGCCAAGAGGTCTCAAGAGACTGGTCATTTTTCAGGAGCCCGTACACCAGCAACACGCTATGGTAGGGGTTTTGTGAGTCGCCCCGTTCATTTAGCTCTTCCAGCAGCCAGTGGCATTCCAGCTCCTCCTAGACCTCAGGAGCCTTATTATGCACCACCAGTATCTCAGGTGCCTCCTTCTCGAGCTGCTATCGCTGGCCAGTCTAGCAGGCCAGTTCAGAGTCAGCAGCAGCCGCCACGTCCTCTGAGGGGTTGTTTTGAATATGGTGACAATGACCTCGTCATGTGATTAGAGATTGCCCCAGAGCTAGGAGGGGTGCACCACCTCAGACTTATCAAGTTCCACGTCTTCCACCGGGTCCTCCAGCTATTCTTCCAGCCCCAGTTGCTACCCCACCTTCTCAGATAGCTTGAGGTGGAGGTCGGGGAGGTCGAGGTTGCCCTAGAGGGGGAGGACATGCCAGGACATATATTATGCTCTTCCAGCCCGTTCAGAGGATGTTGCTTCAGATTCAGTCATTACATGTATCATCCCCATTTGTCATAGGGATGCATCGGTATTATTTGACCCAGGCTCTACATATTCATATGTGTCTTCTTACTTTGCTTCACATTTGGGGATATCTCGGGATTCTTTGAGTTCCCCCGTATATGTTTCTACTCCTGTGGGAGATTCTCTTGTTGTAGACCGTGTATATTAGTCGTTCTTGATTGTTATTAGTGGTTTTGAGACCAGGGTTGACTTACTGTTACTCATCATGGTAGATTTTGATGTTATTTTGGGTATGGACTGGTTGTCTCCCTACTATGCTATTCTTGATTGTCACGCCAAGACCGTGATGCTGGCTATGCCAGGATTACCGAGGTTAGATTGGAGAGGTTCCTTAGAGTATACTCCTCGCAGAGTCATTTCTTTTCTTAAGGCTCAGCGGATGGTCGAGAAGGGTTGTGATGCGTATTTGGCTTATGTGAGATATGTTAGTGTTGAGACCCCTACAGTTGAGTCAGTTCCAGTTGTCAGGGACTATCCTGATGTATTTCCAGCTGATCTTCCGGGTATGCCGCCCGATAGAGACATTGATTTCGGCATTGATTTGTTGCCGGGAACTCAGCCCATTTACATCCCCCCCTATCACATGGCTCCTCCTGAGTTGAAGGAGTTGAAAGATAAGTTGCAGGAGTTGCTTGACAAAGGTTTCATCAAGACCAGTATATCACCCTAGGGTGATCCGGTGTTATTTGTGAAGAAAAAGGATGGCTCGATACGTATGTGTATTGACTACCGGTAGCTGAATAAGGTGACAATGAAGAACATGTACCAATTGCCTCGCATTGATGATCTGTTTGACCAGTTACAGGGTGCTAGGGTGTTCTCCAAGATTGATCTGCGTTCGGGTTATCATCAATTGAAGATTCGGGAGCCGGATATCCTGAAGACTGCCTTCAGGACCAGATATGGCCACATGTGTACCTTGTTATGTCATTTGGGCTGACCAATGCTCCAGCCTTCATGCACTTGATGCACATCGTATTTTGGCCTTATCTTGATACTTTCCTCATCGTGTTCATTGATGACATTCTGGTATATTCTCGGTCCCAGGAGGATCATGAGCAGCACTTGAGGACCGTGCTTCAGACTTTGAGAGAGAAGAAGTTGTATGCCAAATTTTCTAAGTGTGAATTTTGGCTTGATTCTGTCGTATTCCTAGGCCATATAGTATCTTCGGATGGGATCAAGGTAGACCCGAAGAAGGTAGAGGCGGTGCAGAGTTGGCCTAGACCGTCTTCAGCTACTGAGATCCGCAGTTTCCTCGGTTTGACTGGGTATTATCGCCGTTTTGTAGAGGGATTTTCATCCATTTCAGCGCCCATGACCAGACTGACCCAGAAGGGTGCACCTTTTATATAGACTGAGGAGTGTGAGGAGAGCTTTCAGAAGCTCGAGACAGCCCTGACTACAACTTCAGTGTTAGTATTACCCACAGGTTCAGGGTCCTATACAGTCTATTGTGATGCTCCGAGGATTGGCCTGAGAGCGGTGTTGATGCAGGACGGTAGGGTGATTGCCTACACGTCCAAGAAGTTGAAGGTGCATGAGAAAAACTACCTTGTTCATGATCTCGAGTTGGTAGCGGTTGTCCACCCCTTGAAGATATGGCGTCATTATTTATATGGTGTTCCCTATGAGATATTCACGGATCACCGGAGTTTGCAGCACATATTCAGGCAGAAGGATCTCAATTTGCGCCAGCGTAGGTGGTTGGAGTTGTTAAAGGACTATGACATCACTATATTATACCACACGGGGAAGGCCAATGTGGTGGCCGACGCCTTGAGTCGCCAGGCGGAGAGTTTGGGGAGTTTGGCATATCTTCCGGCAGTTGAGAGGCCCTTAGCCTTAGATATTCAGTCCTTAGCCAGTCAGTTCATGAGGTTGAACCTTTCTGAGCCTTGCGGGGTTTTAGCTTGTGTGGTGGCTCGGTCTTCTCTTTATGACCGCATTCGATAGCGCCAGTATGATGATCCCCACCTTCTGGTCCTCCAGGACAGGGTTCGGCGAGGTGACGCCAGGGATGTGACTATAGGAGATGATGGTGTGATGAGGATGCAGGGTCGGATCTGTGTGCCCAATGTGGATGGGCTTCGGGAGTTGATTCTTGAGGAGGCTCATAGTTCGCGGTATTCCATCCATCCGGGTACCGTGAAGATGTACCAGGATCTGAGACAACACTATTGGTGGCGAAGGATGAAGAAGGATATAGTGGAGTTTGTAGCCAAGTGTCTCAATTGTCAGCAAGTCAAATGTGAGCATCAGAGACCGGGAGGGTTACTTCAGCAGATTGAGCTTCCAGAGTGGAAGTGGGAGCGGATCACCATGGACTTTGTGGTTGGACTTCCTCGGACTTTGAGGAAGCATGATGCTATTTGGGTGATTGTGGATCGGCTGACCAAATCAGCCCATTTCATTCCAGTGGTGACTACATATTCATCTGAGAGATTGGCTGAGATTTATATCAGAGAGATTGTTCGCCTCCACGGTATCCCAGTTCTATCATTTTAGACAGAGGTACACAGTTCACTTCTCGGTTCTGGAGAGCCGTTCAGCAGGAGTTAGGCACCAGGGTAGAGTTGAGTACAATTTTTCACCCTCAAACGGACGAGCAGTCCGAGTGCACGAATCAGATTCTCGAGGATATGCTCCGTGTCTGTGTGATAGATTTTGGAGGGTCATGGGATTGATACTTGCCTCTTGCAGAGTTTGCTTATAATAACAGCTACCAGTCCAGCATTCAGATGGCGCCGTATGAGGCTTTGTATGGTAGGCGATGCAGGTCTCCAGTGGGATGGTTTGAGCCGGGCGAGGCCCAATTGTTGGGTACAGACTTGGTTCAAGATGCCCTGGACAAGGTGAAGGTGATTCAGGAGAGACTTTGCAAAGCTCAGTCTAGACAGAAGATTTATGCGGACCGGAAGGTTCGTG
Organism: Nicotiana knightiana; assembly: GCA_005239525.1. Taxonomy (NCBI): domain Eukaryota; kingdom Viridiplantae; phylum Streptophyta; class Magnoliopsida; order Solanales; family Solanaceae; genus Nicotiana; species Nicotiana knightiana. Next base: position 12,191 of record ML402917.1, read on the forward strand.
ACTTGGAATTTATGGCTGGTGATCGGGTTTTGCCTTTTGTATCACCTACGAAGGGCGTCATGAGACTCAGGAAGAAGGGTAAGCTGATTCCGAGGTTCATTGGCCCTTTTGAGGTATTGCAGCGGGTTGGGGAGGTCGCTTATGAGTTGGCTTTGCCTCCCAACCTAGCAGGAGTTCGTCCGGTATTCCACATTTCCATGCTCCGGAAGTATCACGGTGATCCGACTCATGTTTTGGATTTCAGCTCAGTTCAGTTGGACAAGGATCTATCATATGTTGAGGAGCCAGTGGCTATTTTGAACAGGCAGGTCAGGAAGCTCATGTTGAAAAATATTGCCTCAGTAAAGGTTCAGTGGAAGGGTCATCCGGTCGAGGGGGTGACTTGGGAGACCGAGCAGGACATGCGGAGTCAGTACCCTCATCTTTTCATAGCTTCAGGTATGTTCCTATACTCGTTCGAGGACGAACGATTTTCTTAAGAGGGGGAGAATGTAATGACCCGGTCGGTCGTTTTGAGAGTTATCGCCCCAATCCCCTAATAACTGTTTCTCCCATGTCTAATTATGTTATTGGAACTTGTCGGAGTGTTGAGTGGTGAAATCCGGAGTGATTTTGGACACATAGTCCTTAAATGTGGATTTTAGCTTTTGGAATCAGGCCGTAGCTAGAACTGTGAAAAGACAGATCCTGAATGGAATTCCGTCGACTCCGTTATCTCCGTTGGGTGATTCCGGGGTTAGGAGCGTGTTCGGAATGTGTTTTTGAGGTCGGTTGTAGATTTAGGCTTGAATTAGCGAAAGTTAGAATTTCGGCGATTTCGGCCGATAGGTAAAATTTTGATATCGGAATCAGAATGGAATTCCGAAAGCGACAAAAAGTCTGTAATGTCATTTATGACCTGTGTGCAAAATTTTAGGTCATTCGGACGAGTTTAGACGTGATTCGGCATCGGATGTGGATCCTAGAAATTTCATATGTTCTTAGGCTTGAATCTATCCATGTTTCATGATTTTGATGTTATGAAGTTTGTTTTTAAGGCTCAACCAAGTTGAATGAAGTATTAGGGTTGATTGGTAGGTTTGGTTGAGGTCCTGGGGGCCTCGAGTGTGTTTCGGGTGTTCGAACGGGCATTTTTGGCCTAATAGCCTTAGTTGATTTTCTGGTTTTTCTGCAGCGGTATTTTGTTCTCTGCGATCGCAAGGGTTCACCCGCGATCGCGTAAGGTAAATGTGAGGGGTCCTGCGATTTGTTCTCTGCAATCGCAAGAAGAGGTCCGTGATCGCAGTGTTTTGGAATCTTGGTCTTCACGATCGCATGACTTGGTCCGCGGTCGCGTAGAGTATTCTTGGTCTGGAGGAATTTCAATATTTGTTCTACGCGGTCGCGTGACCCCAACCGGGATTGCGTAGATCTGGGTCGTGAAGGTCCGCGATCGCAGTCACGCAATCGCGATCGCGATAAATGTTTTTAGGCGCGTGGCTGAATGTTCTCCGCGATTGTGACTATGTGTCTACGATCGCATAGAAGAAACACCTGGGCAGAATATTAAAACCCCAATCCGAGGGTTTATGTTATTTTCACCATTTTTGAACTTGAGAGCTCGGGAGGGGCGATTTTTGGAGGCTTTTGTACCTGGGTAACTTGGGTAAGTGATTTCTATCCATTATAGATCAATTTCCATGATTCCAATCTTAAATTCAACCTTTAATTTCGAAAATTTTGGGTAGAAAATGGGATGAACTTCATAGACCGACTTATTGAGTTTTGATTGGGTGCTTGACCTCCGATTTGAGAGTTTCTTATATGGTTAGACTCGTGAGTGAATGAGTGCCCGGAAAATATGATTTTCACCCAATTCCGAGACGTGGGCCCGGGGGACTTTTTGGGTGAATTTCCCTATTTCGCGTATTAGCTTCGAACTTATTAGTTATTTTGTTTCCTTGAAATGATATTTAAACCATGCAATCGAATTGACTAGATTTGGGCCACCCAGAGTTGGATACTCATGGCAAGAGCGTGGTAGTTAGTTGATTAGCGCAACCAAGGTATGTGGCTTGCCTAACTCTATGTTGGGGACTTCCCCTTAGGCATTTTTATACTGATTTTGTTACGTGGACGCCGTATATGTGAGACGACTGTTTAACCAAATAATTAGATCCTTTGACCAAAGCTATTTCTAGGATGAACATGGGTTACTGATAATCAAGGAAATAATACTAAATAAATAGAAACGAGTAATAGACAATATTGCAGAAATATAGAAAAGCAAAGTAGATTGTATTTGAAAATCAGATATCCTTACAAGTTATATTTCCTTCCTTTATATAGGAGGTTTCTTAATATAACGTTTGGTTTTTGCAATAATTATCATTAATGACTAATTATTACATTAATGAGGCGTTACTAAGGGCAACTGTAACTGTTATGTGAAGGTTACATAACATCTAGGCTTTTTATTGGGGATTCCTGAATCTATTTGTAACTCTGTCTAGATTCACTCTGACCGTGTTCCTTCCTTGTCTCGGTTAGAGCGAGTTTCCCGTGGCTGTTGAGCTCGAGGGTTTATTGAATCGTGCCTCTTTGTTCCGTACCTCTTCAAAGAATCACATCCAGCTGTCGCATTCTCCTATGTCCACATAACTGGCTGAGTTGTTAAGAGTTGGCTTACGTGTGAAACTCTTTTTTACCAATACAGATGGCCCCCCCACTGACCATATATTTGTCGATTAATATTTGGTAAGTGAATACTCATTTATGGCGGGAATATTTTTGTCGCCGCTTTGCCTCGAAACATCGCATTTTTTATGAACATAGGCGTCGTTTGTCACTTCCATTTAATGCTCATACCACGTGTCCTTCTCGGATTGGTTCTGCATTTACTCGACACCTTTTAGGGCTTTTTGCGGCTGCGTCAGTCCCGAAGTGACACCTTTAATTATGACTTTTCATCATTATTTTTCCCATTTTGACGGTCGTCTTCAAGTATAATTACCCTCTTTTCCTTTATTTACTTCCACGAAACATTTTATAACTTGTCTCCTTTATTTTTAAAGAATTTTCCATTGACTTTGTAAACATGTCTTCATCAAATCAGCCTAAAAGAATAATATATGTGGAAAACTTAATACCTTCTTCTGCCTCGACTAGGAGTCGGAGGGGCAGTAGATTAAGGAGTTTAGGATCCACTCCTTCCAGAGGTTCTTCTTCCTCTCATATAATTTCTCCTCCTTCCGCTAGGTCTTTACTTTCTCCTAGGGCTAAGTCTTCTCGTTCTTCATCTAGAGGTAAAGACCATCATCTTCGTGAACCTAAAGTTGATGAAATTATTCCCGCTGAATTTGTCTTTACTAGGGAAAACCCAGTTCTTGTAGACCAGTCTTCTTCTTTAGACAGTGTTGAGAGGTATTCAACCCTTATTACTGAGGGCCATATTTCCCTGGTTCGTAGGTATTGTTCTTGGAGGTCTGATTTCCCTGTTTATGTTCCTAACGTTAATCAAAGAAGAACGTCTTATAATACGGGTTATTCTTTTGTTTATACGTATCCTTTACACTAGGGTTTAGACCTCCCATTGATCCAGTCATAATCGAGTTCTGTCATTTCTTCGATATTTGTTTGGGACAAGTTGGTCCGCTTGTGTGGCGAGTGGTCGCGTGTCTTAGGAGTTTAGCTTCCTTACCCTCGGTTCCTTTTACTTTCAACCATCTTCTTCATCTTTACTCTCCTGTCCTGTTTCATCAAGGGGTTTTTACTCTGGTTGCTCGAAGTAAGAGAGTGTTGGTAACCCCTTATGATGACAAGGACAGAGGTTGGTACCTCCGGTATGTCGTTGTTCCCACTGCTGGTTTAGTGGGTGAAGAGAATCTTCCCTTCCCTGAGAAGTAGAATCGTGCACGTAAGTACATTTTTGGTTCGTATTTGTTTTTCTTTGAGATGTTTTATTAACACCGTATCTATTTATTCTTCTTCCAGCAATCATGTGTACTGTTGAGAATGTCTCCGATATCCGTGACTGGGTAGAAAAGTTGTTGTATATCGCTGCATTAAAAGAAAGGTCTTGGAAGTACTTCGCTGGGAAGTACGGTTGGCATGTAAAGACCCACGGTAAGTGAAGTTTTTTACTTCTTTTCTTGCTAGAGCCTTTTTTTATTCTCACTTAATCTTACCCTTTTTGATAGGGTTTTCTGCCCGTGGGGTGTCTGCTTCGTCTATTCCAAAGATGTCTCTGGCCCAGGCCCAAGAGATTATTGTTAGTTTGTCTTCCTCGAAGAGGAAAGTGGATGAGTCCCGTTCTAAAGAAGAAGAAGAAGAAGAAGAAGAAGAAGAAGAAGAAGAAGAAGAAGAAGAAGAAGAAGAAGAAGAAGAGGGTGCTTTGGTGCACAAGTCACGGAGAAGGCGGGTGGTTTTGGACGACGAGTCTACACCCATGACTTTGCCTTCCGTGTCTGCAGTTAGACCCTTAACCTCTGAAAACGTTTCACAGTCCCCTGTTCATGATTCTGTTGAGTACTTGTTCCATGAAGGTTTTGATCTTGCTCCTGATGATGTTCCTTTAGCTACTGTTTTTCCTGACTCTTTAAGAGAAGATTTTTTATCGGTTCCTCGTGTTTCCTCCGCTCCTTTAGCTATTACGGTTTCTGTCGTATCTTTACCTGCGGTTTCCTCAATTCTTCAATCTTCCATGCCTGCTATTTTGCCCGTGACTTCTTCAGTTCCCCAACCCTCAGTGCCTGTTGCTGTCCCATCTGTGCCTGCTTCCATGCCTTCCATTAGGGAAGTAGGGTCTTCCAGCAGGGAGATGCGGAGGGTGATGATAGAGGTTCCAACTGAGGGAAGTCTTTTCAAGAAGACCAGTGAGCCCGAGGTATGGCTCAAACCTTTGATAGGTCCCATGGAGAAAACCAAGCTAGCTAGCCATACAGAGCTTACTTGGGCCAATGAAGTGGTGCATACCTCCTTGAAGGTACGGTGCAATTCAATTTCCACATGTGAATTTTACCATGTCTAAATAATTTATCATATCTAATTGGTTTGCTTCTTGTAGATCAACCTTATTGGTATGGAGCTTATGAAGAGGATCTCGAATTCGGATTAGGAAACAAGAGAATCGCAAGCTGATCTTGGTTATCTAAGGGCACAGTATGATAGCTTGAGAATTGATATGGACGCCTTAGAGGAGGAGAGGAATACCTTGAAAAGACAACTGAGGATTATGGCAACGGAACTGGCGGTGGAGAAGGATTCTTCAAACCAGGCTGATAAAGATAAGAACATTCTGGAATCCTCATTTGCTGAACAATTGTCTCAAGCCTCGGAGGAGATCAGGAACTTGAAGGATTTGCTAGGGCAGAAGGAGGTATATTCTGGCGAGCTCGTAAAATCACTCTCTCGGACCCAAGAAGAACTGCGTAATGCATTAAATAGATTCCAAATTTTGGAGGAGTCGATCGTACCTCTGAGGGCTGCCCATGAAGCTGCTGAAGCGGAGAAGGATGGGTTAAAAGCCGAGCTTCAAATTTGGGCAAAAGATTATAACGATCTTGAAGAAGCGGCTGCTGTTGATGTAAGTTGGGCGTATATGAATTCTCGCCTTGATACATTGACAGAGGTGAGTCAAGAACGTTTTGACCTTAGCGCTACAATAGCTAAAACCAAAGAGGCTATAGAGAAGACTCAACAAGGTCTTAATCTTTCTCCATTTGATGGTGAAACTTCTGCCTCTTGTGCTTCTTCGCCTCAAGTTGCTCCCGTTCCTCCTGTTAATGAAGAAGTCATCCCTCTTCCACAAGAAGATTAAAGTATTGGTTCTCATTGTTTTTTTTTTTATTGGATTAGTGGTTACCCCCAGCTCCATCGGGGTAAATTTGGATCTTTGAAGTCCCCAACTGACAACTTAGGGGCACAAAAATGTAATTATTATATGCGGCTAAGTACTAGTTAGTACTTAGTTCTTACTTAGCCGCTCTTTTTGATATTAATGCAATTTATGAATTTTTTGTTTCGAGCTTCTGTTTTGCTCTTAAGTCTTTTGCATGTCTTGCTTTTTGAGGTTTTTAGTTTTGCCTCTAAACTTTCGCATGAAAATGCTAAAATCACTCGAACCTTTTTATAGTAGGCACGGTTTTTGTACAAAATATAAGCCTTTGTTTATGATAGGCTTTATTTATAAGATAGGGCCCTTTTTATTGATGCTTAATGAAGAAGACGTCTCAACTTCATAGTAATGCAATAGAGTGATAGGAATTTTTCACATGTTTAGAAATTCTTCTAAGAGAAGTTTTTGTTTGAACTTCCACGACATTTTACATGTGTTTACGATTAACGTCTAAGACTCATGTTGCAACTGTTTTTATTTAACAGATTTGATATACACTTGTATTTCGTAACTGTTTTTCATAGGTAACAGTTTTTTCGAGTAAATACAAGGGAGCAACTGTTTTTCATTAGTAACAGTTATTATAAGAATTGGGGTTTTTACCCGCAACTGTTTTTGTTGGAAACAATTTTCTAATAAGTACGAGGAAAATGTTTTCTTATTTGTAACTGTTTTATTTAATAACAGTTTTCTGAACAAATACAAAGGTTTTGATCTTTCATCCATAACTGTTTTATTTGATAACAATTTTCTACATGAGTACAAAGATTTCGTAACTGTTTTTAATCATAACAGTTTTTGAATGAGTACACTAATGATGATCTTTTACCCCTAACTGTTTTTGTTACAACAGTTTTGAATAAGTATAAAGATGTACATTTCTTCCTCGTGACTAATATTTTGCCTTTCAACCTGAACATGTTCGAGGGTTTTTTGAATTTTTGCATTAGGTTTTGTATTTGGATGACTCTTTTGATCTCTTTTGATTCTGCTCGTATCATTTGTCTTGTTGGGTAGATGGTTCTTCAGGCTCGAGCTTTTAACTTTCTGATAGTCTTCTTTGCTTCATCTTAGCCTTCCATATTGTATAGTCCCTCAAGTGTTTGAGCTTTGAAGAATGAGATCTCGAGCACTTGATTATTCCTTTCTTGTGGTCCTTTTCCTGAAAAGGAACACATTCCGGACTCGAAGGCATATAGTTTTTTAGATGATGACTGCTTAACCCTTTAAAACGTCTATCAGAAAGTGTAACCCTAGACAGGGAATTGTGTTATTTCCTCGCGTCTTTGCAGGTCTAATATCATCATCTGGTGATGGGTTAGCTTTATGACTATCATCTAAAAAAGTTAGTAAAATTTTTAAATGTTCAAAATAAAATCGAACGTGTGATACCTAACCGGGGGTACTTCTTTTCCTTAGAAGTAATACTTCTTCAGGTGGATGTCGTTCCAGTTTGTTCGTAGAACTCTGCCGTCCATAGCTTCCAACTCCTAGGCGCCCTTCCCAGCTATGCCTCGGTCTTTGTAGGGTCCTTCCTAGTTTGGATTTAGCTTTCCTGAGCCTGCTTCCTTCGTTGATTGAAAGACTTTTTTGAGGACGAAGTCCCCAATCTTGAAGTACCGAAGATGGGCTTTGCGGTTATAGTAGCGCTCAATTATTTGTTTTTGGGATGCCGTCCGTATTAATGTTGCTTCCCTTCGTGGTTCGAGCAGGTCCATATTAGTCCTTAATTCATCGTTGTTTGCTTCTCCTGTAGCTGTCATGAACTTTATGTTTGGCTCGCCGATTTCCACAGGTATTAAGGCTTCTGAACCATAGACAAGTTCGAATGGAGTCTCTCCCATGGTTATTTTTGAAGTTGTTCTATATGCCCATAGCACCGCTGGTAACTCGTCAGGCCGATTTCCCTTGGCTTTATCTAGCCGCTTCTTTAGGTTGCTGATGATGATTTTATTCGTTGATTCTGCTTGACTGTTAGCCACGGGATGATATGGTGTTGAAGTGATCCGTTTGATATGCCAGCTTTCGAACAATTCTGTGATTTACGAGCCTATGAATTGTGGTCCATTATCACACATGATCTCCCTTGGTATACCAAAGCGGCATATTATGTTTTGCCATAAGAAGCTTTTTACTTTCTTTTCTCGCACCTGTTTGAATGCTTATACCTCTACCCATTTTGTAAAGTAGTCGGTTAATATAAGTAAAAATTGTACATGTCCCTTAGCCAGGGGAAGAGGTCCTATTATGTTCATACCCCATTTCATAAAGGGCCATGGTGATATCACTGGATGCAGTAATTCTGCTGGTCGATGCATGTTATTGGCGAACCTTTGGCAGCTGTCTCATTTAGATACGAATTTCTCGGCTTCTTCTTCCATCTTGGGCCAATAATACCCAGCTCTGATTAAGGTTTTTACCAAGGATCTTACTCCTGTATGATTTCCACAGTGTCCTTCATGGACTTCTTTCATCACAAACTCCGTTTGGTTAGGTTCGAGGCATTTAGCTAGGGGTCCTCCGAACATCTTGCGATAAAGTGAGTTGTGAATAAGGCAGTACCGTGCAGCTTTGCGGTGAAGTGCTTGAGATGCTTTTCTGTCTTCAGATACGATGCCATTCTGCAAAAAATTAAGAATTTCGTTTCTCCAGTCCCAGGTTAAGTTGTTGAAAGTTACCTCATTCCTGTCCTGGTCGATCATTGAGTGGAATAGATGGACGACAATTGCATTGTCTTTGTTTGTTACTTCCGTGACTGCTGCGAGGTTAGCTAATGCATCTGCTTCTGCATTTTCCTCTCTAGGTATTTGTATTACCTTCCATGTTTTGAATTGTCTCACGAGCTCTCGTGCTTTTTCAAGATACTGCTGCATTCGAGTCTCTCGAGCGATGTAAGTCCCCAGCTGATTTACTACCAGTTGGGAGTCATTGTTGATCACGATTTGCTCGATTGAGAGTTCTCGTGCGAGTTCAAGCCCTGCAATAACAGCTTCGTACTCTGCTTCATTATTAGTTATAGGATAACACTTGATAGCTTGCCGTGTCTTTTCACTCGTGGGTGATATTAAGACTATGCCTAAGCTGGCACCTTTTAGATGGAACCATCGGTGAATAGGGTCCATAGGCCCGGATTAGCACCATTAAAAAGTTGTAAATCTTTTTCTACTTCAGGGATAATGCTATTACTAAAGTCATCAACAAAATCAGCTAGTATTTGAGACTTAATTGCAGTCCTAGGCTGATAGATTATTTCATGCTCACTTAATTCTATGGCCCACTTGGCTAATCTTCCTGACAATTCTTGTTTATGCAGAATATTTCTTAAAGGATATGAAGTCACAATGGTGATTGGGTGACATTGAAAATATGGTCGTAATTTCTAGATGCCATTATTAAAGCTAATGCTAATTTTTCCAGATGTGGATATTTAGTTTCAGTATCTAGCAAAGTTTTACTTACATAGTAGATAGATGATTGCTTACCTTTTTCTTTTCTTACCAGTACTGCACTTACAACAATTTCTGAAACAGCCAGGTAGATGTACAATCTTTCCCCTTCTTTTGGCTTTGAAAGCAGCGGTGGTTTCGATAGATAAATCTNGTTTACCTATATTCCTATGTTCGATACAAGGAAACCCAAAAATTTACCTGATTGCACTCCAAAAGCGCATTTTTTTGGATTTAGCTTCATATTATACCTGTGTAAAATATAAAAAGTAGTAGAGAGATGCTGGAAATGGTCTTCCGCTTGTGTTGATTTTACCAACATATCATCAATATAAACTTCCATCGTCTTTCCAAGATGTTATTGGAACATTTTAGTCACTAACCATTGATAGGTGGCTCCAGCATTTTTTAAGCCAAAAGACATAACTTTATAACAGTAAGTCCCCCTGTTTGTAATGAAGGGAGTTTTTTCCTCATCTGAGGGATCCATTTTAATCTGATTATAACTAGAAAATGCATCTAGAAAGCTTAATAATTCATGACCTGCAGTGGCATCAATCATTTGATCTATATGTGGTAATGAGAATGAATCTTTGGGGCATGCTTTATTTAAATCAGTATAATCTACACATACCCTCCATTTGCCATTCTTTTTAGGTACCACCACAGTGTTAGCTAGCCAGTTAGGGTACTTTACCTCCCGTATCGAACCAATTTTCAAGAGTTTTTGAACTTCTTCGTCAATCACTTGGTTCTTGAATGGTCCTTGCTTTCTTTTTTCTGTTTAATAGGTATGAAATGGATCTTCATTTAGTTTGTGAGTCATCACCTCTAGTGGAATACCTGTCATATCTGAATGGGACCACGCAAAACAGTCTGCATTAGCCTTTAAATAGTCAATTAACGTACCTTTTCGATCGGGACTCAGCCTTGTGGCTACATACACCTTCCATTCAGGTTTTTGTTCAAACAATGGAATAGCTTCGAGCTCTTCCGTAGTTGTTTTGACATGTTCGTCTTCTTCTGGTTCGTGAATGACATCCAGTCTAGAGTCCACATCTATATGGTCCAGCGCATCTTCCATGGTGACTGAATCCTCCTTTACTCGGGTGTCTCTTTTCGTACCTGTTTGAACATTTACTTTTTTCGTACCTATTTGGTTCGTAATTTTTTTCATACCTGATTGGCTAGAGACATTTGTTTGAAAGATTTATCTATCTTCTGGCTCTTCCGTCCCTTTTTTGTGATAAAGTGCCATAAAATTTATATTTCTAGAGGTCAGTTGATCACCTCCAATTTGTCTGATTCCCCATTCTGAGGGAAATTTGGTTACTTGGTGTAAGGTGGATGGTATTTCTTTCATATCATGAATCCAAGGCCTTCCCATAATCACATTATAAGCCATGCCAGTATCAATGACTTGGAATTTAGCGTTTTTAACTATTCCCTCAGCGAAAATGCTAAGTTCAATCTCTTCTTTGGTTATCACCGTGGAGTTATCAAACCCTGATATGGCTCGTGCTTTTAGGATCACCAGATTTTCCATTTGCATTTCTTCTGCGACTCTTACCAAGATTATATTGACTGAACTACCTGGATCAATCAACACTCTTTTAATGTTAGTGTCATGAATGAGTAAAGATATTACCAGGGCATCATTATGGGGAAGCATTAGTCCACCAAAATCTGCATCGTCAAAGGTTATTTCATCTTTAGTTGGATCTTCTCGAACCCACTTTCTATGGGTAATTGTGACCTTTGATGCTAATTGGCAAACTATTCTGTTTACTTCCTCTCCTCCATGTATCACGTTGACGGTTTGCTTTGGAGAAGGAGGCTTTGGGGGCTCCTGACTGTTCTTCATATATGTCTGTTTACCTTTATCACTAAACAATTCTGTTAAATAGTCATGTTTCAATAAATTTTCTACTTCACCTTGTAAAAATCTGCAATCCACAGTCCTGTGCCCATGGTCGTTATGGAATTCACACCAGTGATCTGGGTTCCTTCTATTTGGATTTGATCGCATCTCTTTGGGCCACTTAACCTTGTCTCCCATGTTCCTCAATATTGTGACAAGCTCAGTAGTACTTACATTAAAGGTATGATCCCCAATTCGAGTATTACCTCTAGGTCGTTCATCTCGATCTTTTCTGGATCTAGATGAGGATGAGACTATGTCTCTTCCTGGTGGTCTATAGTCTGACCTAGTGTTTACGAACCTGGGACGAATATCACGTCCCGAGGGTCCTAAGTAAGGATTGTACCTGTTTTTACTTGATCTTCTGTCCGACTTAGGACGCCTGGATCTGAAATGATCTTCATCTCTTGAACGAGCAATGATATCTTCTTCTATTCTGAGTTTAGTACTATACCTGTTATATACATCGCTCCATGTTGTAGCGGGGAATTCTCTTACACTTTTCTTAAGTCGTCTCGTGGATTCTGAGCTTTTATCATTTAGGTTGCTTGCAAATGCCATGGCTGCCCAATTATCAGGCACCCTGGGTAATTGCATTCTTTCTCGTTGAAACCTGTCTACAAACTCACGGAGTAGTTCCGTGTCTCCTTGTTTGATTTTGAATATTTCCATTATTTTCTCAACTTTTTGTGCACCAGAGTGTGCTTTTATAAATGAATCTGAAAACTCAGCAAAAGAGTCAATAGAATTTTTAGGGAGAAGAGAATACCAGGTTAGGGCTCCTTTGGTAAGTGTTTCCCCAAATTTTTTGACAAGGACTGATTCAATATCTTGTTTTATTAAGTTGTTGCCTTTTACTCCAGTAGTGAAAGCAGTCACATGATCACGTGGGTCAGTTGTTCCATCATATTTGGGAACGTCAGGCATTTTAAACTTCTTGGGTATAGGCAAGGGTGTTGCACTTGGCTTCCAAGGTTGTTGAGAATACCTATCAACATCAATGCCTTTGATAATAGCGGTACTCTAGGAATCTGTTCGATGCGATTGTTCTGCCCCTTCATCTGTTTCTGCATGGTTAGTAGTAAATTTTGTAATTTAGAGTTATTAGATATACCTGGTCTTGCTTCGAGACATTCGTTAGGGGTGTCGCCCCTTGCCGAATTTACCAATCCAGACTGAGGATTTTCCCCGATGACCGTATTATTTAGAGGTGGTGTCAGTGATGCAGGAGGTGCTGTTGGTGATCCCCTTGAAAATTCTTGCAAAGCTTGTCCCACGTAGTCTGCAATCATTTGCCTTATTCGAACTTGTTCTATCGTCTGCTCATTATGATTGTGGCTGTTGTCAGATCTTTCTGGGGATGGTTCCCTCACGAGGGGTTCCTTGAGGTGATGGAACTGGTGTTCCATTCCTCTGTAGGTTGTTGTCGTTGG
>ML402920.1:516-62277 GCA_005239525.1 Nicotiana knightiana
ATCTAGCTAGCGTAACTTGAGAGAGTGCGTCTAGTAAATTATCATAATTACTCGAGAGAGATTTATGGTAGATAGAGAGTTCATGATTGATTGAGACGATTAATTAAGCTATAAGAAGTATCGGAGAAAGAATTCACCAACGGGGGAAACCATAACCTTAGGTCTTTATTATCATTGTTTACATTAAATTGTTAGTTAATTGTTTTGTTAGTAGAATTAGTTAAACAACACAAATTGATATTCAAAAGTCTTAAGAAAATTGATTAAACATTAGTTTAGTATTTTATAAACTCAATTGATACGTTCAATTCTCTGTGGGATCGACTTTGGGTGTAATACCCCAAACTTATATTTGCAACGCCCATTTAATCTTTTTATAAGACATAATTGAACGTGATCACTAGCCATTGCATATGTCTAACTAGGTTATGTGCAGAAACATGTGTCTTTTCTACCGTCATAATCTTCTCAAGATTTAAGAATATCATAAGAAACTTGTTTAAGATAGATTTTAGATGACCCATAATTAACTACAACGAACAAGATATCTTTACTGTTAAATTATGCTCCAGATAATTTTGAACAATGAGTTAAAATAAATTCCTATGGGGCATGCTGTCTTAGATGTGAAAGACACAAGTAAATCAAGTATTCATTAGCAGCGTACATTAAAAATCTATTCTTAAACAAGCTATTTGAAATACTAAGCACGATGTTTAGGCAAAAAGGTTCTAAATTACAATGGCAAATAAATGATTTGCAAGACGACTACCTCATGATAAAATCCTTCTTAAAATCATAGAATCTAGCAGAGAAGTATGCAAAAGGAAATGGGTATTTTTATGTGAGCATTTTATCAAATACCAGTCAGGCATGCTTCTAACAATACACACCGGAACATAATCTCCTTGAAGCAGAGGCGGACCTACCTTGGAGGTAGAGGGGTCATCGGGAGCAAAAATAATGAAATAATATTTTATATACATTTGTATTATACACTGGGAACCCCTCAAAATAATTTACCTTGCCCCTTTAAGTAATAAAAGCCAGACAGAAGTGCTGGTTTTGTAGCCTGCTCAACTGCATCAGTTAGTTGATGCACCCAGGTTTGAAACTTAGCTCATGCACCTCACTCATTCCCTTTTCTTTTTTAATTCAACGATTGTTTACTTAGTACTAATCTACTTCTTCTTTTTTGTTTTATCTTTTCTGATTTCTTTAATGCTTGTACCAATACTCAACCTAAATTTTTAAACTTTTTAAAAATCCCTTCTGTTTAAAAACAAAAATTCTTTTTCAATTGATTGTTTTAACCTTTTTCTGTATTTGCTGAACCCTAACTATGCGAATTACCGACTGTGACTCAGCTTGAGACTCTTCTTCAGCTGGAATATACCCTTAGTAAGCTTTTTTTTCTTTTGAAGATATTAACTTAGCAAAATAATTTGCTATCGAACTTTTGTTTTCTACAAAGATCCGAGTTAAAAGAGAAAGCCAAATTAATGTCATAGCTCGTACACATTTGAAAATTGAGTGCTAATATTATTTTGAAATATTCTTTCAGTGAAGTGTTTGGCTTCAAACAAAATTGTGTTTGGAAATTAGTATGAAAGCAAAACTTCGAATTAAATATCTTTTATAGGACTAGGGTGAAATTTCGAACTTGTTTAATTTAATTAATACTTGTTCCCATAGTAGTTAGGTTAAGTAATAATCCTTAAAATCTTATTATAACTTGAACATTTGAACTGTTTTATTAACAAACTAATAAGCATTAAAATCTTATTATAACTAGAACATTGGAACTGTTTTTATTAAAAGTGTATAGTATAATAATATTCATTTCTTACATATAAATTTTGGTCTTGAGATAACTTTGTTGTCCACTTCGTAACAATATGGTATTTACAAATATAAGTAATGATATTTAATAAAAATTAAAGTTTGTATTTTGCTGATAATTTATCATACTCATTAAGTTTTTGAAGAGTTGCGCGCCGAACTTTGTCGCCAGTAACAGTGGCGGAGCCACCTTATTTGACACCCCTTTCGAGGGAAAAATACATTGTGTACAGGTAAAAAAATAAATTATATGTATTTATACTATGTATTGACTCCCCTTAATTTTCTGATATGTTTGCTTTTATATATTTGAAAATTCCTTTACGAAAATTGGTATGCATAATATAATAGTGCCCCCGTAATGCTCAAATTCTGGATCCGCCTCTGCCTTGAAGGATTGTTGCTAACAACTTTAGTTGTAGAGTTATTCCCTTAAACAAACATGTATTAGAGCCATTTTATAGCACCAAACATAAAAGCTTAATAGAAACTAATAGCACTCGAAGCAAACACGCACCAGGCATTGAACATGCTCTAATTAGAATCAGGTTGAGAGTGAAAGAAGAAGATACAGACCTTTTGCAGAGCAGTGAACTTAGGCGGGTCGTAGATGCGCTATCGAAGTTCGATCTCGACTTTACTCCTCCCTCTCAAACAAAAGCATACTCGACTACAATAAATAAAGGATAACCAAATTTCTGTTATGGTAAATACCAAATAGAGATAGTAGAGGTGTTGTAGTTAAAGCTTTTCTTTAGGAGATAGTTAATAGGCAAAGAGTAAATTTTAGATAGGAAAAGAGCTGCCAAGAATTTGGTTCCGAATGGTGAAGGCAGTGGCCCCCTCCTCCTCAAATGGCCTCAAAACACCATTATTTATAATGAAAAGTCTAGGGCTTAATTTCTGGGTGGGATTTGAATTTAAACGGCCATAAGAGTCGTTCTGTCTTGATCAGTGGTGACATGGATAAAAACCTGAGTTTTCACCATTTTTGGTGAGTCTCCTCAGTTCAAGTAAAGTAAAGAGAAGATGAAGTAGAGAAATATAAAATCTGAGGTCTTGGTCAAGTGACATCACGTGAAGAGAGAGAGTGAAGTAATAAATTCCAACCGTCGGATTAAGAGTTTCAATGGCTAAGATTAAGTTTGGCATATTTATCAAAACGACATAATTTTGATGGGGTTCTAGAGTGTTCTATAGTTGGGAGTAGAGAATTTTGGGTTATTGGTTGGGCGGATTTGGGCCGACTTAGGCTTGGGCTAACTGATTGAGAAGGCAATATTTGGGTTTTTAGCCTCCTTTCTTCTCGGGTATTTGTTTGGGCTTCTAATTTAATAAAATATTTAATAACCATGTTATATAATACTATGTAATATTAGCATATAAAATATCCATTACACTAATTGATAATTATAAAACTCTAATGTTCTTGGAACAAATATTTATAAAGCGTAGAATAAAAAAAATATTATTATTTAACTAAATAAAGGAAAATGATATGCTTTTTCACAAAATGCTATAAGAATGAATGAACGAATGAATAATAATAATAATAATAATAATAATAATAATAATAATAATAATAATAATAATAATAATAATAATATATATAGGAATTATAGTACCATTGAAAAAAAGGGCACCTATGGGAACATCTCTACTGACGAACCAATAATAGTTTTAATAATAATAATAAATATGCATAGTTTGTATTAAAATAAACAGTAGAATAATTACCTTATATTATTAGTGATATTAGAAGCTTAAAGAAATAATGTGGAAGAAAGGAGGGACAAAATTGGGTGTCAACAAACCATCAATTGAAGAGCCACCACAGTTGGAGCTAATTGTTACCGTCTCACCTCAGGTATGCTTTCTTGGGACCTTTCTCATTATTACCTTTATTATCTTATCTCGTTTGTTAGATGTGCAGGTAGAGAAACTATTGAAAGTTCTAAAGGAGTGCAAGACTGCAATTGGGTGGACCATTGCAGACATAAAGGGTATCAGCCCAATGTTTTGTATGCATAAGTTTCTATTGGATGATGGTCACAAACCTTCCCGAGAACATCAAAGAAGGTTGCACCCCAACATGAAAGAAGTGGTGAAGAAAGAAGTGATCAAGTGGTTAGATGCGAGAATCATCTTCCCCATCTCTGACAGCAACTGGGTCAGCCCAGTTTAGTATGTGACAAAGAAGGGTGGAATGACTGTAGTGCAAAATGAGAACAACGAGTTAATCTCAACAAGAATAAACCTGGATGGAAAATATGTATGGATTACAGAAGATTGAAAAAAGCTACCCGAAAATACCATTTTTCGTTGCCATTCATCAAACAGATGTTAGATAGATTGGCTGGAAGTCCCACTTTTGCTTCCTGGATGGATACTCGGGGTATAACTAGATCTCTATTGCCCAGGAGGATTGGGAGAAAACGTCATTCACCTGTCTGTATGGCATCTATGCCTTTCGGAGAATGTCGTTTGGACTATGCAATGCACCCGCACATTTCAAAGGTGCATGATAGCTATCTACAAAAATATGGTAGAGGACATAATGGAGGTTTTCATGGATGATTTC
Source organism: Nicotiana knightiana (assembly GCA_005239525.1). Lineage (NCBI taxonomy): Eukaryota > Viridiplantae > Streptophyta > Magnoliopsida > Solanales > Solanaceae > Nicotiana > Nicotiana knightiana. The sequence goes on from ML402920.1 coordinate 4,940, forward strand.
ACAGTGGTGGTGAACTCATTCGATAACTGCCTATTGAATTTAAAAAGATTTTTGAAGAGGTATATAGAGACTAATCTGGTACTGAACTAGGAAAAGTGTCACTTTATGGCACACGAAGGTATAGTCATGGGACACCTAGTTCCAAGTAAGGGCATTGAGGTGGACTGTGCTAAGGTTGATATAATTGAGAAGTTTCTTCCACCCACTTCCGTCAAGTCCATAAGAAGTTTCCTTGGTCATATCGTCTTTTACGAGCGATTTATAAAAGATTTTTCCAAAATTGCTAACTCTTTGTGTAAGTTTCTTGAAAAAGATGACCCTTTTATTTTTTCTGATGACTACAGGGTAGCTTTGAGGAGTTGAAGAAGAGGCTGGTGACTGCACCAATCATAGTGGCACCTGACTGGAAACAACCTTTTAAGTTGATGTGTGATGTAAGCGACTATGTTGTGGGGGCAGTTCTTGGGCAGAGAAAAGATAAAGTCATGCATCAAATCTACTATGCAAGTAGAACCTTGAGTGGTGCCCATTGAATTACATAGTGACTGAGAAAGAGATGCTAGCAATGGTGTTCACATTTGACAAATTCAGGTCATGCCTGATAGGCTCGAACGTAATTGTTTATACTGACCATGCTGCTCTCAAGTACCTAATTGAGAAGAAGGAGTCAAATTTGTACTTGATTCGATGGGTGCTAGCGCTGCAAGGGTTCGACTTGGAAATCCGTGATCGAAAGGGAGTGGAAAACCAAGTTGTTGATCACTTGTCCAGGCTTGAAGGAGCTGAAAAGAGGGTTGAGGTGGAAGAGATATTGGAAACGTTTTTAGATGAATAACTTTTAGCCACGAGCCTTGAGGTAGCGACATGTATGATGATATTACAAACTACCTTGCGAGCGGCATTGTCCCCTATGACTTGTCCTCCGTGCAGAAAAAAAAATTTCTTTCGTGATAATCGCATGTATTACTGGGATGAACCATATTTGTTTAGGATTTGCATTAATAATATGATCCGGAGATGTATCCCATAGATAGATCAAGCTTCTATTTTGCAGGCATGTCATGCTTCGCCTTATGGAGGCCATTTTGGAGGAGACGTTGTTTAAAGATGCACACTTTTAGGTAAAGGGATATGATGAGTGCCAACAGACAGGGAATATTTCACGTCAACATAAGATGCCCATGAACCCAATTAAAGAGGTAGAAGTATTTGATGTATGTGGAATTGATATTATGGGACCATTTGTTAGCTCATATGGTAACAAATACACACTGGTATCTGTGGACTATGTTTCGAAATGGGTAGAAGTTGTGGCACTCCCAACAAATGATGCAAAGGGATTTATTAGTTTTCTAAGAAAAAATATCTTCACTCGATTTGGTACTCCAAGAGCGATCATCAGTGATGGAGGCACCCACTTCTGCAATCGAGCCTTTTCAAATTTGTTGGAGAAATATGGTGTTCACCATAAGGTTTCCACTCTGTATTACCCACAAACAAGTGGGAAAGTGAGAGTTTCAAACAGAGAAATCAAGAGTGTTTTGACCAAAACTGTAAACGCTATTCGGACTGATTGGGCGAGAAAATTGGATGATGCACTATGGGCCTACCGTAATGCATTTAAAACTTCGATTGGTATGTCACCGTATAAATTGGTGTTTGGAAAGGCGTGTCACTTACCGGTGGAGTTAGAGCATGGAGCTTTTTGGGAATTAAGGCAATTAAATCTTAACTTGGAGGCCGCTGGAACGAGTAAAGTCACAGAAATGCATGAACTTGATGAGTACTGTTACCATGCTTTTGAGAGTACAAGTCTATATAAGGAGAGAATGAAGATGATGCATGACAAAACTATTCTTGAGCGAAATTTTAAACCTGGAGATGTGGTATTGCTATAGAATTCGAGATTGAAGTTATTTTTGGACAAGTTGAAGTCAAGATGGCAGCACCATTTCGTGTGATAGAGATGCGTGCCTCCAGAGCCGTATAAATTGCATCAGAAGATGGCTCTCGTAAGTTTATAGTCAATAGGCAAAGGTTAACACATTACTTTGGCATGGATGAGGAAAAGGTTGTATCAGTGATTCATTTGAAGGAGACTCAAGTGTTGAGTGAACCTTGAGTTCGATTGACTGTGTTGTGCCGCGACGTTAAATTAGGCGCTTTGTGGGATGCAACCCATTATAATGTTATATTCGTCATGCCATGATGTTAACTAAGGCACTAGTCGGGAGGCAACGCAATTTGTAGTTTATTTTAGCTTAATTAGGCTTTTCTTTTTATTTTTTGTCACTAACAAGTTTTTAGTAAAATTTTGGTGTTTGAACAGAAACTGGGGCATGTTTGGAGGTCATAATGCTTGGGGTAGTGCACAGAACGGAAGGAAGACCAACTGAATACGCTCCGGACCGAGCCAAGCAAGGCAAGAAACATGTGAAATAGCTGGCATCATGCGCTCTAAAGAGCCCATGGACCTCATTGCCTACCACTCGTAGCACAGTCTGTAGCCCACTTTATCTTGCTGCCTACCTCGCACCGCAAGGTCTATAGCCTACTTCATTTCGCTTCTTGCCTCACTTTTCCAGTTCTGTAGCAAGGCTACGTAAGTTTTAAATTTTTTTCTTTCTTTTTATAACCCCCTCCCCCAGCTCCCCCACCACTACCACCTAATTAAAACACCACACACACATGCTCTCTCCCCCACTACCAACCCCTCCTTTATCTCCCTCACACTCAAATAACTCCATTGAATCCATATATTCATCCACTAATTCACTCACTAGCAACATTAATTGAAGAGCAATCCTCCCTCCCAAGCATCTAAGGTATGGTTTCTAACTCTTTCTGTGTCAAATTTTGAATTGGGTTTAATGAAATGGGACAACGTTTGGGTATGTTCTTCATAATAACAATGTGAATGTTTGTCCTCAACTCATAAATCCCATAAGAATGGTATTGTTGTTGTTTACATGGGTGGTAGCACTAAACACTCAAGCCAATTTGGGAGGCTGAGGCAATCCCTAATTCCTACAAGCACTCCCATTGCACTAGTGCACGCTAAGTGTTTGTCAAAATGCCTCAAAGGCATTCATTGTCCCCATTGGAGCTCGAGTCTCTAGGGTTTTCATACTAGTGCTATGTCGTCTTGCACCTCTTGACATAATAAGCGTGGGGTGGATCACCGGAGCCCGGATGGTAGCTATATGCATCATAATTGTAGTAGAGATCGTTATGACATTGATTGATTCTCATGCAAAAAAATAAAGACGTGACGTCTGAGTAGCCTCAAAATTGTGAACATCATGTGATGATCTCTTAAGTGTGGGGTCGTAATACACACCGGAGTATTCTGAGGATGAGCCATATCAGTCCGAGGAGGAGGATGCTGATGAGGGAGCATAAGATGAAGAGTAGACAGTTGCAGATCGGGCCCTCGACGATGAGGGTGATGATGAAGACTGAACATGGAGTTTTTCCGACCACCTTACTTGTTTTTATGGATTTATGTATGCACTGAGGACATTGCATGAATTAAGTGTGGGGTGGGAGGTTATGTTGTATATTCTCTATGACTTGTAAATATTAGATAAATTAATTATTTCTTGTTTTATTTTTTTAGCTTCGTGTTTTCTATTTTAGCATAGAATTTAAAAAAATTAATGTAGCATTCTAGCTTTAGTCTTTAGTTTTAGGATTACCTTAGTAGTTAATCTCTTAAAAAAATACAGAAAAATGAAAGCAAATATATATATATATATATATATATATATATATATATTTATATATAAATAAAAGAGAGATTAGAAGTGATAGGACTTCTTCCGTCGATGGATCTCCTAGGCAGTTTTCACGAGGGGCTAAAGTCTAACCAAAAACAAAAAAAAATTAAAAACAGAAAAATTCAAAAATATGTTTTTTTTATTCTTTTAGGTAGAATAATCCCTCATGATTTTTCTTTGTGCTTCGATTCTTTTTCACGAGACGTAGTTAAACCGAGTAGTAGCTTTTATTTTTGTTTTTCTTTAGAGTAGAGTAGGATTTAGGTAATAAAAGGATGTGAAGAATGAGATTTTCTAGGCGCCTTAGACTAGTTTGATAGTAGCATATTTAGGCTCTAGCATGTGTAGTACCTTCCCTATGGTTTGAAAATGTTTATGATGCATTTTTGAGTAGATAACATGTTTATAGACGCCTATCTCTCATTTTCTTGGCTTGTATCACATTGTGCTTAATGCTTAATATTTTGTGGCTCCATGTGTGGTGAGAAATTGTGTAGTCTGTGTCATTGCATTAGAGTCTAGAACTTACCTGGCATGTGAGTTGAAGCGAAATTTTAGGCTTTGCTTGGTTAGAAATATGATTTTAGGCTTTCTTTTTTTTAGCTTAATACTTACCATAAACAAAAATTATCCTTAGTCAACCTTTGTGAGCCTATAAACTTTTATTTGGCAACTACATTACTAGCCTATACCCATTTGTTCTTAACTGTCATTATATTGATCATTTTACCTCTTAAAGCACTTTAATTGTAAAATGAGCGCTAGAAAAAGTAAGGAGGGTTGGGTGAATTTTAAGTGGAACCAATGAAAGAAAGAAAGGTGCACTTGTATTGTAAGAAATATTCCACTAGCAGGAATGGTAGAAAAGAAGGGGGAAAACTATTGTTGAAAAAAAAATACAGCAAAAGAAAATTAGAGTATCTTGTCCTTGCTAGTGGGTATGAATTAAAGTAATGCTCAAAGAAAGAGGAAATATTTTTTAGGGTGATATTGTTTGTGAAATTAAACTTGTGTTGAAAAAAACTGCGCTTAAAATTAATTTTGTGATGTGTTAAAGTTCTTAGGAGGGTTAGTCACTATTCCTAAATTTATCCTACCCTTCCTTATCCCATATTACAACCATGAAAAAGTCTTAATTGATTTTAGATTGAGCAAGCCTACATTAGTAGAGGTTTACATAATGGGCAAGCATATGGTACTTTGTGCATGCATGTGACTTTTTTGTGAGAGTGAGGAATTTCTACGACTTATCTGAGTCTTTAAAATATATTTGAACATTTGGTTTGTGTTTGTGGATTCGACTTACTCTTTTGTTCTTGTTGTGAGGGCACATGATTTCGCAAAGGATAGGTGACATTATTAGATGTCTCTATGATGTTAAGTGTTCAAACCATTGATGCATTGTGATACTGAGCCGGTTTGTGAGGCTAGGATTGTTATAAATATGTTGCCTTGTGTTGAATGAATTTTTGAAGTAGGGAATAAAGTAAAGGGAAGTGTGTGTTGAAGGTATATGCTAAAGTTTAATTGTTGCTATCAACCATAGTCATAGGTATGATGTGCTTCGGATGTGCTAAAAGAAAATAAAGTGCTCTTGGTTAATATGAATTAGTGGTTGACTCGAGGACGAGCATCCAAAGGCGTATCAAAGGAGAGGGATATGGGTTCACGTGAACCCATACTCCTCTTCCTAAATCATGTATCACAATGTTATATTTCCTCAAAATTATTTAAATATATGTGCGTCAACCCATGGTCAAAGGCTATTATGGTACAATTATTATTGTGTGCACCTCTACAATTGAAATTGGTAGTTCAGATCCCACTCTAAACAGTATTGTTTTCGGCAAGGAGTATAGATATATACGTGAAAATTACTAAAATTTCAAAAAGAATACAATATTTGTCACGACCCAAATCGATGGGTCGCGAAGGGCACCCGGTACCTTACTCAATCGAGTACCAACTTAACGTATCTTTCGTATCATACTACCATAGGTAAATGAGCCGGAGAGGCTGTGAGATGAGTAGAATAAACATGAGAGAATACTCGACATAGAACGACCCAACCTGATATAGAAACTTACATATGTGACATACGGGCCTATAAGGCCTATGTGATTCATTATATACTTAAAATATAGGCCGACAAGGCCATAAAAGTATCCATATACATGACATTTGTCTACAAGCCTCTAAGAGTACATACTTATCAATTAAGGTCGGGACAGGGCCCCGCCATACCAAACAATACACGTCTAAATTATATTTATTAAACAAGCAACTCCGGAGCAAATGGAGCGCATCAACATCTTCCACTGAGCTGATAGCCTACTTGGAGGACTCTTGATCTGTTTATCGGGACCTGTGGGCATGAAATGCAGCGTCCCCAGGCAAATGGGACCTCAACACAAAAAATTTACCGAGTATGTAAGGATTAAAAATCAGTAAATAATAGACATGAGAGAAATATGGAGTAAAAGACTCTACATGTATGTCTGAACAACTCTGTGAATCATTTAATATCATAATGTCATGCATATGCGTATAAATGTCATGTTATACATATGTATATGCGTCAATAACATCATCAAGCCTCAGAGGGCATCCCATCATATCATCTAGGCCACTGTGGGAAAATCATCAACGTATACCAGCTGATTAGGTGGCGGTGCGTATATAACGCCATAATCTTTCCCATATCCCATATACATATATATACATATATATATACTCGTATATAACGCCATCTGGTCATGGGTAAATGTGCATGTATAAATACATGAAATGCATATGAAATACGTTAATAAAATCTCTCGGTACGTCATAAGATCATTATTCCTATGATTAATATCATGAAATAAGATTCACCAACTTACGTATTTTTTGAGACCCATGAACAAATGATAGAATAATATGACACATGGGGAATCAAGAATATAAGCATCTCTTAGTATTTCTATGAATATAGTCATTTATGGAAGTCGTGCATTTGCTCATTTTGTTTGTATCGCATGGATCATGCCAAAAGAAAGAAGGAATAGCCTTAACATACCTGAGCCGATTCCCTTGACAATCTCTCTAACACACGTCAATTGCGACAAATCACATAATGGCAGATCGAAGTAGGGAGAAATTTGTATGATGTTCTTGAGAAAGATTGCACCGTATTCCCTTAGAATCGCAAATGTCACGCTTTATCGCATCATGAAGTTTCAAATGAATTACTTTGGAGATTCCATCCGTATGAAATCTCTTAGCCATCAAGGTTTCAATTTTCTTAGTAACATAAATATCTACATAGAAGATGTATTAAAATCTCTTATTTTTGAGATTTGTGGGCCCCACCCTTTTGTGACGACTAAGCCACTAAATCCTCCAAATGTGCCACCTATTTTATGAACTTAAGAGTCATAATTCGGGTATTTGTTGCTGCCACGTTGGGGGCTCTTCGAATTTATCCAAGCTTATCATTAATTCCTTAATTAATTTGCTAATCCCCATTGACTAATAATTACTGAATTATCCACATAATTAGGAATTATATCAAATTACTTATAATAATACTCACTTTTAAAATACTTTATACATCATACTATCATGGTCATTTGGTATCTTGTATATGACACTAGTCCATAAATACTAGGATTGTAGCTTGGACCGTATTATATTCCAAAATGTCAAACTTCGACGAAACTCATTTTTTTCGATTTGCTTACCCTCTCATTTTCACGAATTTACTTATCACTTGTTTGAAATAGCGTAATACTTATAATCCCAATATAATCTCATTCCCGAACTTATATCGATTAACTTACGATGAAACTTTAACTTACAAAATGCGGGATGTAACATCTCATTTCCCCCTTTGAAACATTCGTCCTCGAATGTTGACTGATGCACTTATGATTCTCATAACCCATAGCTCTTGCGAATACTTTAGTACTCTTATTGCCATCTAGGCAATTGTTCTCTGAATGAATCCCAAAGGCCAGGGCATTCCCCCATTTAGGCCTCTTTCTCACACCACGAATCATGGTCGGAATCCTTCCAATCTTGTAATTGTTGGTACCTTTTATCATGCAGCATGTACGACTCCGACTTTGTTAGTGCGCCTATGCGACTCTTCTCTCCTTTTTCCTCCAGCTTTTAGCCAATTTCTAGTCCTTACTTTGTGAACATATACAGAGCTTGAAAAGATGTCCCTATGGGCATCTATAAGTATACTGAAGTTCTTTGCTCGGTGTTGAACTTACGAATATTGTTATATCTTATATTCATAGACCTGATTATCTATCCGTATAATTTTACTGCATCTAGGTAGGTCATATTGTACCATAACTCTTACTTCAATTTATCGTTACTGAGGTTTGCTTCCAAATTCCAAGTTACTCCTATTTATTATCCTATATGTATAAGTCTAAGTTTTTTAATGCTTTCTCATTACTGTTCATCTTAAGAATGATGGCCTAATCTCATTGCATACTTTGTAACTTTTATCCATCCATTGTTGATTCACCTTAATGTTGATCTTAATTTACCATTGATAACTTGACCTCTTACGTAACACTGCCACTAGAGCTCATGTCTCATCGGGGAACATCTGGAGTAATTTCCATAATTATATTTCATAGTATCCCAATGTGATTCACCTTATGGGGGTATTCTAATCTTGTGACGTCCGTGAAATCTTTTCTTCTTCCTTTTTTTCCTTCAAATCATTATTCAATCAGAGGCCCAAACGTCATCCTTTATTTGTCATAATTACACCCACATTCTATTACTAGGGTAGCATTCCATCTCTTCTAAATGCTACTAGTCTTAGACTCCTTTGAGTTCATTTAGGTTATACTGAGCTTTCTATAACTTAGAGAAACCATCAGCTCTTTTGTTTTCATGGGCTTAGTCCCGAGGACTTATCCATTTTTGCCACCTTATCAGTTGCCTTTTCTCATCCTTACTCCTGTCTTCCTAAAACTTTGTCGCTCTACCATACTTTAGCTTGTGACCTACACATATCTATTCATACTACTCGCAACCTTCCTTCAACTTGTTTGCACCATAGACTTCCTTATGTTATTCTGGAACATCAAGCGACACATTACATCGTCTCTAACTCTTTTTTACTCTCTTGACTAGGCCTCTCAATACCTAGAAACCATAGGTTGGAAAATATGTCATTGACGACGCCGCTATCATTCTTGGATACTGAATCCCCGTGCGTCTAGCCTTCTATCCTAAGTATGGATTATTCACAACCTTCTGCATTTGAGTATCCCGTACGTTGTTCACCTTTACCTTACTTACCTTAAAATCTCGCATCACGTCTTCTCTCTCTTTTATGACCTCCCTTCCACATAGGTATAGTTCACATCCACAACTTAAAACTCTATTATAATACTTGCACCTCTGGTGCATACACAATCCGGTGGGAGCTTCATACTGACTTCTTATGAGGCTGGTACTCTTCTAACTGGATTTATCGTAGATCCGTTATAGAATATGGCGGTTGTACTATCTCTCTTGTACCTCAGATATTAAGAGTGATCCTACAATGTTCTTAATCACGATTCCTATAATTTTCTAGGTCCAATAATCAGATTCCTTATTTACTTAGTTGATGTAACTCTTTAGTTTCCTCTTCCCTCTGATCAACCTTTTGTAGGCTTAAGCTATCTTCCAATATGCGGCTCATGATAGTAGTTATTACTTTAGCCCTTCATGGACGTTATGGAATATCCATGATACAATCTTCTAACAATTCAATCCTTTGTTTATGACCTGGACTCAATTCTTTCTTTTAACTTATACCAGAGTTTTCTACGGCTGTATGATTGTCAACATATATGCTGCATGGATAATACTCTGAATCTTAAGTGCGTTCATAATGTAACTAACTCTGGATCATTGGTCAAATAATTCATTTCATTCCTTCTCAACTTTCTTTAAACGTAAGCTATTACTTTTCCTGGTCTTTCTGCCCCTTGTTACGTGCATACTTGGCTTATCTTGGCGCTCACACATATTGGAATTCCATACAACTCATATGATCTTGAATATCACTTCTGATTTTACTCCCTGTTCATTAGCCGCAGTAGGTGCCACTTCTTATGGAGTGCATGCAATGTTGTTATGAGATTGTTATTATAATACCATTCCCTCTTTGGGTCACCGAGCTTAAGTTGAAGCCTTCCTCCTTACTTCCTCAGCTAGTCTTTCATTGTAGTACTTAGGGAGTACCCTCTGACTCTTGTAAAGTTGTGAGCTTATTACGGACCTTTTGATGTCCTTCCTTTCCTATAATTATCTGTAGTTACTTATATTCACGCCCTTGTGCTTGTAGGGTTGCTTCCGAACTAATATTTTGACTGTCTTCCCAATGGCACTCTCTTTTATTCCCGTAACATTCATATGGTACCTTTAACTACCCCAACTCTTATCTGAATATATCTCAAGTATTACAATGACATTACTACGAGTCTTAATTCACTATATTGGGTTTGACTATGTTTATCTTGCACGATCTATTGATTCGTCTGTAACCTCCTGTCTAGCCATAACTAGGCTCTTCCTGAATCAACTGCTAACTACTCATTGGCCCATTTTCATATCAATATTCCACGTAATCTTTCTTGGGGTTATTTCCTTTGCCCTAACTTACGTCTCGCACTGGCTCCTTATTTATCAATAACATCTCGGGCAGGAACCCTTACTTCCTTTCCTTGACGTCCTGTTTGTATAGTATTCTGGAATCGTAGCATATCTGTAGGATTTGGATAAGTGCAATCTCATTCCTTTCTCATTTTTATCACATTCTTCCTTTATCATTCCATAGTTACCAGAACCACTTCCTGACTTAATGTCGTATCACTCCATATTCATCCCTTTAGGGGAATAATAAGATTTAGAGCTATGACAATCTACCTATAGATATCTTACCTTTTCATATTTGGCGTCTTTTCACATCATCGATGACCCTTACTCGCCTTGCGATAATCCTTCTGTACCAAGGATAACAAAATTCCTTACTCGCGAGGGTGATACTTAGTGCAACTGGCACACATAGTCCCTTAAGCTTAACTTTTCCCACATTTCTTGCTTTAGGGAAGAGTCTTCTTGAATGACCTTTAAAGATTATTCTTTTGTCGTCCATTCTATTATCACCAGAACTCAATCTATGAAATTCTTGTGATGCCGGCTATTATCAAATCATTCAGTCCCTAATTCATGTTTAGTTTATCTTGTTCACAAGCCCGTACTGATTTCTATTACTCTGGGGTATAACTTTTCCTTCTGGTAGTCGCGTTGGAGTGACGAACTTATTTCTCGAAATGAGGATATGACTTTATGGCCTATACTCTTTTGTTGTCTCAAGTCCTGTCACCTCTCGTATTTTCCTTCACTTGATTATAGACTCTGTAATATCATAATTTTTTTGATCTACCGTTGTCATCCATGTATCACATCTTACTCATAATGCTTCATTGACTCTCTTCTTATTTCCCTGCTAACATTTCTGTCTATCACTTTATCCTGAAAATTTCAACAAGACAATCTTTTGCTTTTAGCTCCCCTTGCTCCGTCCACTGGCTCTTCGGGTCGCCTAGCATTCTCTCTCTATTAGGGACGGGAGCCATACTAAGGTAATATTTATCCCTTCCAGGATTTCAGTGTCTGTCTTTGATTTTTTTTTTTTTAATATTGTAATATTCATATCTAGTTATACTATTCTAGAATGCACCATCTAGGTGTCTCACAAGGAGAATTATTACCACGTTTGTAATATCCTTCAAAAATGTTAGTTAACGCTAACAACCCATCAAACTTTTTGGGTTACTCTAACTCCAGTTGGATACTGATATCCCTTCCTTCTCTTATACTACCTTTGTTAGCCCCCATAGGGCGTAAATGAGATGGGTGTGGCCGATTGTACATACCTCAGTTATTGTTGAAGGTAACTCATAATGCTTATATCTCTCTTCCTGAATGATAAATAATGATAATCTTCACTAACTGGCCGCCTCGTACCCTTCTTCATCTTGCTTCTTTTACTTGTTAAGCTTTGTATCTATCTTCTGAATCTCTCATTGCCTTTCACCATAGGGGTGGACAGATATTCTTGCCTTAAGGCTCCTTATCAAGAGGCTTACACATCTTAGTACACACATGATCTACTGAATTCCTTACATTTACTCATCATAAACATCATGAGAAATCGAGTTCCTCTAACTCAACTCTTTCACAGCTATATCTCTTACCAACCGTATTTCTGAATCTCGGCATCATTGTATTACGAATATAATAGAATTTAGGAATATGAATACTTACAAGTGAGCTCTACCACACGATCTAGAGTAAGAAGAAAGACTGGCAGTCCTAAATGCCTTGTAGCCTCCTGCTTATAAGTGTGCTGCACGACACACCCATAAACAAGACTCTACTAGACACGTCTTGTAGACATCCCTAGGACAGAACTACTTTGATACCACTTTTGTCACGACTCAAACCGATGGGCCGCGATAGGCACCCGGTACCTTACTCAACCGAGTACCAACATAACTTATCTTTCGTGTCATACTACCATAGGTAAATTAGCCGGAGAGGCTGTGAGATAAGTAGAATAAACATGAGAGAATACTCGACATAGAACGACCCAACCTGATATAGAAACTTACATATGTGACATACGGACCTATAAGGCCTATGTGATCCATTATATACTTAAAATATAGGTCGAAAAGGCCATACAAGTATCTGTATACATGACATTTGTCTACAAGACTCTAAGAGTACATACTTATCAATTAAGGTCGGGTTAGGGCCTCGCCATACCAAACAATACACGTCTAAATCATACTGACAAAACAAGTAACTCCGGAGCAAATGAAATGCATCAACATCTTCCACTGAGCTGATAGCCTACTTGGAGGACTCTTGATCTGTCTATCGGGATCTGCGAGCATGAAACACAGGGTCCCCAGGAAAAAGGGACGTCAATACAAATAACGATCAAATATGTAAGGATTAAAAATCAGTTATGTCTGAACAACTCTGTGAATCATTTAATATCATAATGTTATACATATGTGTATAAATGTCATGGCATGTATAGGTATATGCATTCATAACATCATCAAGCCTCAGAGGGCATCCCATCATATCATCTCGGCTACTGTTGGCAAATTATCAACGTATACTAGTTGATCAGGTGGTGGTGCGTATATAACACCATAACCTTTCCATATATATATACGCGTACCAGTTGATCAGGTGGTGGTGCGTATATAACACCATAACCTTTCCATATATATATATATATATATATATATACGCGTATATAATGTCATTTGGTCAGGGGTCAATATGCATGTATAAATGTATGAAATGCATATGACATACGATAATAAAATCTCTCGGTACGTCATAATAGCATTATGCCTCTGATTAATATCATGAAATAAACTTTACCAACTTACGTATTTTCTGAGACCCATGAACAGATGATAGAATAATATGACACATGGGGAATCAAGAACATAAGCATCTCTAGTATTTTTATGAATAGAGTCACTTTTGGAAGTCGTGCATTTGCTCATTTTGTTTGTATCGTATGGATCATGCCAAAAGAAGAAGGGATAGCCTTAACATACCTAAGTCGATTCTCTTGACAATCACTCTAAAACACGTCAATTGAGATAAATCACATAACGGCGGATCGAAGTAGAGAGAAATTCGTATGATGTTCTTGAGAAAGATTGCATCGCACTCCCTTAGAATCGCAAATATCACTCTTTATCGCAACATGAAGTTTCAAATGAATTACTTTGGAGATTCCATCCGTATAAAATCTCTTAGCCATCACGTTTTCAATTTTTTTTAGTAACATAAGTATCTACATAGAAAATGTATTAAAATCTCTTATTTTTTAGATTTGTGGGCCCCACCCTTTTGTGATGACTAAGACACTAAATCCTCCAAATGTGCCACATATTTTATGAACTTAAGAGTCATAATTTGGGTCTTTGTTTTTGCCTCTTCGAATTTATCCAAGATTATCATTAATTCCTTAATTAATTTGCTAATCCCCCATTGACCAATAATTACCCAATTATCCATATAATTAAGAATTATCTCAAATTACTTAAAATAATACTCACTTTTAACACACTTTATACATCATACTATCATGGTCATGTGGTACCTTGTATATGACACTAGTCCATAAATACCGAGTATTGTAGCTTGGACTGTATTATATTCCAAAATGTCAAACTTCGACGAAACTCATTTTCTTCGATTTCCTTACCCTCTCACTTTCACGAATTTACTTATCACTAGTTTGAAATAGCGTAATACTTATAATCCCAAAAATAATCTCATTCCCGAACTTACGTCGATTAACTTACGATGAAAGTTTAACGTACGAAAATGCAGAATATAACACCTCATTACCGAGCTTTCATCAATTTACTTATGGTGTACTTTCACGCTAGAAAATATAGGGTGTAAAAATATTGAACCTATAATTTTAAAAGTATAGTAGGTTATGGTAAGAGACCAAACTTAGACCAGTCAAATATAAATTCTAGATCCATCTCTTCACAATAGTGCACCCACCCTCTTTAAAACCTGGATCCGCCTCTACGAGCAACGCCTAAGTGTGAGGTGGTTGATGTTTGGACAAATGCTATACTTTTAGTACATTAATCGCCCTACATTTTGTTGGTTAAGTGATTAATTATGCGTCATTTGAGCTAAATTGTGTCATTTTATGTGTAGGATCATCGAAAGAAAGAGTCGAATGAAAGTTGCACAAAAATATGACGAAAATGCAAGAAAAGAGCAAAACAAATCACCAAGTACCCATGTCGTGCTACATGCAAAGCATAGCCAACTCTATAGCTTGCTTTACCGTGTTATAGGCCAAGCATAGCCAGCTTGACCGCGCTACAGTCCAGGCGTAGCCAGCTTTGTAGCCAGACTGACCACGCTATAAGCCTGGCCTCGTGAGGTCCATAGCCCGATGATCAAAAGTTACGGGTTAAAAGACTCCAGCACGGATTAGGACTCAAGTACTTCGTCCTTAACATATAAATACTCCCTAAACGAGTTGAGGAAGCGTTGGACACTATTTTGGAGAAGAAAAAGACTACAAAGCACTGTAAAGCAAGAATCAAATAATTTTTTCCTCCGTTTATCACTTTACCGTGTAGTTTAATGTCTTTGAACCTCATGATGATTGTTGATACATTTAAGAGTAGCTAAACTCTCCAATCTGGGATTTGATGGAACCTATTGGAGGATGATTTTCTATTCCGTTTAATATAGATTAGCCTTTGAATTTTCTCTACTTGTTCAACTACGTTTTCATTGTGGTTGATTGAAGAACTCTCAATTGATTGTGCCTATTTAGTGTGTATTCCTTAGAAAATGATACACAATTAGGTAGTTGTTGAACTATAACGTATATGAGGAATCAACACGGAAGGTCTAAAGGCAGGATTAGGAATAGAGAAATATTGGTGCGATCATAGTGAGCGGTAAATTAGTGTCGGCTAGCATAGTTCGGAAGACTATATCGAGTAAATTATGGTACTTACTCGGAAGAGAATTACGACTCCAAAGTACTTATGATTGGTAGAGAATGCTTAGGTGAATTTATAGGAAATGTAGAGGGGAGGATTCCGATAATATGGAAAATCATAACCCTAGACTTTTCCAAATCTTATCCACAATATTTTCTCTGTTATAGCTTATGCATGAATTTTATCTGACTTATAGGTACGTAGACTGCAATATCTCCATGCATATAAACTTATTATTGATAGAATAAAAGAATTTCATGAGTAGTTCTTTATTATCTAGATAAGAAACTCTGTTTGTTTTTAACTTGATATAATAATTAATTTGTAACGACCTGATCGTCATTTTGCGTTATAGAACCCCTGTTGCCCTAAATAAAACTCCTCATAGCGGCTTATTGTGATTTATGACTTGCGAGGACGGGTGGTTCGAGATTCGGAAGTGTTTAGAGCGATATTGGAATATTAGGTTCCTTCTGGTTGACATTTAAGGCCAAGTTTGACTTCCGTTAATATTTTGAGTAAACGATCTCAGAATCGAGTTTCGACAGTTCCGATAGCTTCGTATGATGATTTCGGACTTGGGCGTATGTTCGGAATGGGCTTTGGATGAGCCGGGAGCATTTCGGCGCTCAATATCGAAATAAGAGTTTCGTTAAGTTCGTATTGTGGTTTGGGACGTGTTTTTGTGTTATCAAGGTCCGAACGGAATTTCAAAATCCAGAATAGTTCTGTTATGTCATTTATGACTTGCCTGCAAAATTTGGTGTCATTCCGAGTAGTATAGGTCGGTTCGGCGCATTGTTAGCGAATTCAAGAAACTTAAAGTTCCTAAGTTTGGTTCTAGGGGTTTTGAGGTATGATTTTGAGTTTTAGCGTTGTTGTGGGTGTTCCGAACGCTCGAACGAGTCCGTATTATGATTTGGGACTTGTTGGTATATTTGGACGGGGGCTCGGGTGGGCCCAGATGCCTTTCGGGCACCAAACGAGGCCAAAAACCAGCTGAAGCAGTTGTTGGTGCACCTAATCTGGTGTGACCGCAGGTGCGGTTGCCCAGTCGCAGGTGCGAGACAGCTCCTGCGGTCCCAGCCTCGCAGGTGCGACCCCCAGGTGCGCTGCCCAGTTCTCGCAGGTGCGGGCCCTTTCCCACAGGTGCGGAGCCGCAGGTGCGAGACTGCAAGTGCGGTCCTTGAGCCGCAGGTGCAGAACCATTGTAGGCAGTGTGTTCTTTTAAAGCACGGGAAATGTACATTTCTCCATTTTTCTTCCACCATTGTCGACCTAGAGAGCTTGGGAAAGGGCCAATCCACCTAGCTACTGAAAGGTAAGTAAATTCTACCCTAAAGCTAGTTAATGCATGAATTCCTAGTTTAATTTAACTACCTAATTAGTGAAAAATTAAGGATTTTGGTAGTAACCTAGGGCTTTCGAGAATTTAGAAAATTACCCGTGAATTGGCTATGAAATCATACGAAAATCATATATTAAAGATCCTTAGGTTACGAGTGAGTGTTTCCTTCAAGAATTTTCGGAATCCGAGCATGCGGCCCCGGGGTAGATTTTGGGATTTCTTCAAGAATGATGAATTGACTAAATAGTAGGAGAATTCTATTCTTTGAGTATAATTTGATATATTTACGGAACCTTTGATTAGTTTCGAGTCCTTGGGTGACGAGTTCAGAGCTTCAGGCGCATTCTTGACCCGGGGAGTAGGTTCGACGCGAGGTGAGTCTCCTTTCTAACCTTGTAAGAGGGAATTGTTCCCCTAGGTGATTTAAGTGGCTATGTGCTAATGTTTGTGGGGGGGTACGTACGCACAATGTGGCGAGAGTCTGTACGTAGCAATTATTATTTTTATGTACGGGTAGTTAGGCCTACACCATGCCTTATGTTTTTCCTTGAAATGAACTATATGCTTGTTTCCCTAAGATCATGGAATTTGAGAAATTTTAAGCAATTGTTCACTGAAAAGTAATTTATAAAGAATATTGTGTGGATTGTGTGTGCATGTGACCGCTTCGCAATTTACATTCCGCGAGCGAAGTGTTATTTCCCCCACTCTCATGGGAGCGATCCGTACGCCACGGCGAGATTGAAAGATATATTATGGTTCGGACCGTTCGACCCTAGGCAGTGCACAAATATGATCATTATAATGGCTCAGGCCGGTTGTCCTTATCCTATATGCACATGCTAAATTGTAAATGATTTTTTTTATGGATATTGAGTGGGCAAGATATTTTTTTTTTAAAAAGAAAAAAATGAAGTAGTAATTGTACATTTACTTCCAGTATTTAGTTGAATTACAGTTATCTTTAATGTTTACTATTTTTATCATCCTTGTATATTTGTTACTGATATTATATCTTGTTTAATCATTTTGTTGGACCTTAGTGAGTGTCAAGTCGACCTCTCGTCACTACTTCTTCGAGGTTAGGCGGGATACTCACTGGGTACATATTTTTTTTCTGTACTCATGCTACGCTTCTGTACTTAATTGTACAGGTTCTGAGGCTGGTGCATCTGGTTATCAGACCGGAGCTCGATTCTGATCATAGTTGGACCTGACTTCACGGTGAGCTGCTTCTCCTGACGATCCTCAGCAGCACCATGGATTTTTTTTGCTTATTTCCCGTCTATTTCTTTTAGACAGTGGGACTGTATATTATATCTTTTGTATATTCTGTTAGTATGCCCGTAGGACTTGTGACACTAGTTCCTGGCACACACGTGGTAGTTATTATGGATTACGAGTCTGTATATATATTGGCTCACGCCTCCTTATGACCTCTTTTGATTAAAACTGGCTAATTATCCTTTTCGATTTACGTTTTAATCTTTAAAAACTTGGTTTATGTTGAAATGTTTAATCAAATAAGAAAGAACCCTTAGTAAATTGAGTGTTGGCTTGCCCGACCCCGCTGTTGGGCGCCATCACGACCTGAGTTAGGATTTTGGGTCGTGACAACATGGTATCAGAGCTCTAGGTTCACGTAAGTCTCACGAGTCAGGGGCAAACCCAGTAGAGTCTTGCGGATCGGTATGGAGACGTCTGTACTTATCTTCAGGAGGCTATAGGGTGTTAGGAAAACATCTCCTTATTTTTATTCTATCGTGCAGTCGATGGTTTACTAAATCTCATTCTTCTATTCTCTCACAGATGGTGAGGACGCGTGCATCCGATGTTCCAGACTCGGGAGGGGCCGCTACCCCCGTTGTCCGAGGCCGTGGCAGAGGCCGGGGGAGGGCACCGGCCCGAGGTAGGGGACGAGGTCATCCCCGAGCTATTCCAGTTGCACCACCACCGTAGGATCCTACTATAGAGGAGCAGGGTGAGGTTCCCCTAGCAGATCCTGCCCCTACCTCGGGCCGGTCCCAAACTCTTACCGCCCTGGCTGCAGGTCAGGCAGTAGCATTACATCATACCTCGGGTACACTGCCCGTGGGTGGGGTCCAGCCTGTAGCAGCAGCACCTGAGCCCAGACCGGCTGTGGACGGTGATCTACAGAAGTTATTGGATAGATGGACTCGATTGCACCCTCCAGTCTTCGGGGGTGAGCGAGGCAAGGATGCCCAAGATTTTGTTGACAGGTGCAGGGATAGGCTGCACAATATGAGGATATTAGAGTCCCATGGAGTGGACTTCACTACCTTCCAGTTAAAGGGCAGAGCTCGCAGATGGTGGCAATCCTATATTCTCAGTAGGCCAACAGATTCTCCTCCTATCACTTGGGAGCAGTTCACTCAGATGTTTCTAGATAGGTATATATCACCCATGGAGAGGGAAGAGCTGCGGTATCAGTTTGAGCAGCTGGAGCAGGGACAGATGTCAGTCACACATTATGAGGCTAGATTTTCAGAGTTGTCTTGCCACGCACTCATGATATTACCTACTGATGCCGAGAGAGTGCGGAGATTTGTAGCGGGGTTGCACTCGGGTATTAGGTCCAACATGTCCTGAGAGGTGGAGATGGGGACTCCCTATCAGGTGGTGGTCGAGATAGCTCGTCGAATTAGGGGCTATCGATCGAGAGGCAGAGAGCAGGGTCAGCAGGACAAGAGATCCAGATTCTCCGGGGATTTCAGAGGTGCCCCAGTTAGGGGCAGAGGTCAGTTCGGTAGAGGTCAGCCCAACAGGCCTCCATATTGAGCACCCCCACCACCTCCCCGAGGTGTTCCAGCGAGGCCTCATTTCAGCGCCATGCCAGAGCGTTCCTACCGCCCTCCATCCATTTAGAGTTCACCCAATGGTTATTCCAGTTATCCGATATCCCCCAGTCCCTACTTCAGTGCTATTCCAGGGAGTACACATCGCTCTCTGGCCATTCAGGGTTCCTCTTCAAAGCAGCAGGCTATGATACCTGGAGGTTGTTATGAGTGTGGGGATCCAGGTCATATGAAGAGGCATTGTCCCAGGTTTCGGGGCAAAGCAGTGCAGCAAGGTTATCAGCATATGGGTCCAGCACCAGCCGTCAGGCCACCTAGAGGTGGGGGGAAAGGTCGGTAGGGGTCGTCCTAGAGGTGGAGGCCAGTCAGGGGGAGGTCAGTCAGCTCTTGTTCATTCTGGCGGGGCTCAGTCTTCCGGTGCTCCAGCTAGATTCTATGCTATTCCGGCCATATCAGATGCAGTGGCCTCGGACGTCGTGATCACATGTATTATTTCAATATGTGGTAGAGAGGCATCAGTGTTATTTGATCCAGGATCCACCTATTCCTATGTCTCAGTCTTATTTGCTCATTTTCTGGAAGTTCCTCGTGAGTCCTTGGGTTCTCCTATATATGTGTCCACTCATGTGGGCGATTCTGTGGTGGTGGACCAGGTTTACCGGTCCTGTATGGTTACATTCTGCAGATTTGAGACTCGAGCGGATCTCTTATTGCTTGACATGGTTGATTTCGAGGTTAGTTTAGGCATGGATTGGCTATCTCCTTATCATGTCGTGCTAGATTACCATGCCAAGACAGTTACTTTATCCATGCTCGAGTCGCCTAGGCTGAGTAGAGAGTTTCCTCAGTTAGTGCAGCCAACCGGGTTACTTCATTCCTGAAGGCTCGACACATGGTCGAGAAGGGTTGTCTGGCTTATCTTGCTTATGTGCGGGACACCACCACCGAGTCTCCGACGATTGATTCAGTGCCAGTTGTTCGAGAGTTTGCTGATGTATTTCCTTCAGACCTTCCGGGCATGCCTCCGGATCGTGATATTGATTTCTGCATTGATTTAGCTCCAAGCACCTAGCCTATATCTATTCCTCCATACCGTATGGCTCCGAAAGAGTTGAAGGAGTTTAAGGAGAAGCTAGAGGAGTTGTTGGCTAAGGGGTTCATCAGACCGAGTGTATCGTCATAGGGTGCTCCAGTCTATTCGTGAAGAAGAAGGATGGGTCCATGCAGATGTGTATTGATTTCCTCCAGTTGAACAAGGTCACCATTAAGAACAAGTACCCTTTGTCGAGCATCGATGATTTTTTTGACCAGCTGCAGGGTGCTCGGGTGTTTTCTAAGATTGATTTGAGATCGGGATATCATCAATTGAGGATTCGGGCCTCGAATTTTTTGAAGACTGCTTTTTGTACGAGGTATGGCCACTATGAGTTCCTAGTGATGTCTTTTGGCTTGACTAATGCCCCAGCAACATTTATGGACTTGATGAATAGGGTGTTCAGGGAGTATATTGATTCCTTTGTCATTGATGACATTTTGATTTACTCACGTAGCCTGGGGGAGCACGAGCAGCATTTGAGAGTTGTGCTCCAGACTTTGCGAGAATAGAAGTTATATGCTAAGTTCTCCAAGTGTGAGTTTTTCTTGGATTCTGTGGCCTTCTTGGGGCATGTGGTATCCCGAGTGGGTATCAATGTTGATCCTCAAAAGATTGAGGCAGTTCAGAGTTGTCCGCTGTCTTACTTCAGCTACAGAGATCAGGAGCTTTTTGGGCCTAGCAGGCTATTATCGCCGATTTGTGGAGGGTTCTCTTCTATTGCATCTCCATTGACTAGATTGACTCAAAATAATGCCTCGTTTCGATGGTCCGGCGAGTGTGAGGCGAGCTTTCAGAAGCTCAAGGAGCATTGACCTCAGCTGCAGTTCTGGTTTTGCCTTCCGGTTCGGGGATGTATACAGTGTATTGGGACGTTTCGCGCATTGGCTTGGGGTGTGTGTTGATTGAGGAAGGAAGAGTTATTGTTTATGATTCGCGCCAACTGAAGGTTTATGAGAAGAATTACTCTGTGCACGATTTAGAATGGTGGTGATTGTTCATGCTCTTAAGATTTGGAGGCACTACTTGTATGGGGTGTCTTGTGAGGTTATACAGACTGCCGCAGCTTGCAGCACTTGTTTAAGCAAAGGGGACTTAATTTGAGGCAGTGTAGATGGCTTGAGTTGTTGAAGAATTATGATATCATCATTCTTTATTATCCGGGCAAGGCAAATATGGTAGCAGATGCCTTGAGTAGGAAGGCAGAGAGTATGGGTAGTTTGGCGTACATTGCAGCAGAGGAGAGACCTCTAGCCTCGGACATTCAGTCCTTGGCTAATCTCCTAGTGAGGTTAGACCTTTCAAATCCTCGCCGAGTTTTAGCACATGTGGTTGTTCAGTCTTCGTTATTGGGAGATATTAAGGCTCGGCAGTTTGATGATCCGTACTTAGCAGAGCTACGGGAGACAGTGGTTCAGGGTGGTGCCAAGGAGGGTACTATTGGCGAGGATGGTGTTCTGAGACTTCAGGGCCGTTTATGTGTTCCTAATGTCGATGGCCTGAGAGGAGGATTCTAGAGGAGGAACACAGTTCTCGGTATTTTGTTCATCCTGGTGCTACGAAGATATATCGTGATTTAAAGCAGCATTAATGGTGGAGGCGGATGAAGAAGGACATTGTAGAGTATATGGCTAGGTGTCTTAATTTCCATCAGGTTAAGTATGAGCACCAGAGGCCAGGAGGCCTACTTCAGCAGATGCCCATTCCGAAGTGGAAGTGGGAACGCATCACTATGGACTTCGTGGTTGGGTTGCCTCGGACTCTGCGGAAGGTTGACGCGGTTTGGGTCATTGTGGATAGATTGACCAAATCGGCGCATTTCATTCCAGTGGCTACTACATATACTTCTGAGAGGTTGGCACAGATCTACATTCGGGAGATAGTCCTGTTGCACGGTGTGTCGGTGTCCATTATATCAGATTGAGGTCCTCAGTTCACCTCGCACTTCTGGAGAGCATTGCATAGTGAGATGGGTACCCAGGTAGACCTCAGCACAGCATTTCACCCTCAGACTGATGTCCAGTCGGAGCATACAGTTTAGATATTGGAGGACATGCTCAGGGCATGTGTGATTGACTTCAGAGGTCAGTGGGACCAGTTCTTGCCTTTGACCGAGTTTGCTTACAGTAATAGTTATCAGTCTAGCATCGAGAGAGGCTCCATTTGAGGCTTTGTATGGTCGGCGATGTCGTTTTCCTATCGGGTGGTTTGAGCCTGGAGAGGCTAAGTTATATAGCACTGACCTGGTGAGTGATGCTTTGGAGAGGGTGAAGTTGATTCAGGAGAGGCTCCGCACCTTGCAGTCTACACAGAAGAGTTATGCGGATCAAAGGGCGCGTGATGTATAATTTATGGGGGGAGACAAGGTTCTATTAAAAGGTCTCGCCGGTGAAGGGTATTATGAGGTTCGGGAAGAAGGGCAAGATGAGCCCGAGGTTTATAGGTACCTTCGAGGTGTTGAGGAGAGTTTGGGAGGTTGCTTATGAGCTAGCTTTACCTCCCAGTTTATCAGGAGTTCATCCGGTCTTTCATGCATCAATGCTCCGTCGGTACCACGTTGACTTCTCTCACGTGGTTGATTTCATCACTATTCAGTTGGATGAGAGGTTGGGCTACGAGGAGGAGCCAGTTGCTATTATTGACAGGCAGGATCGCCAGTTGAGATTCAAGAGAGATTCTGCCGTAAAGGTCCAGTGGAGGGGCTAACCAGTTGAGGAGGCGACCTGGGAGTCCAAGGAGGGCATGCGGAGCAGATATCCGCACTTATTCAGCACTTCAGGTATGATTCTAGACCCGTTCGAGGACGAACGTTTGTTTAAGAAGTGGAGAATGTAACGACCCGACCGGTCGTTTTGTGTTATTGGACCACGTTCCCCTAAATAAAACTCCCCATAGCGTCTTATTGTGATTTATGACTTGCGGGGACGGGTGGTTCGAGATTCGGAAGTGTTTAGAGTGATATTGGAACACTTGGTTCCTTCTGGTTGGCCTTTAAGGCCAAGTTTGACTTCGGTCAATATTTTGAGTAAACGACCTCGGAATCAAGTTTCGATGGTTCCGGTAGATTCGTATGATGATTTCGGACTTGGGCGTATGTTTGGAATGGGTTTTGGATGATCCGGGAGCGTTTCGGCTCCCAATATCGAAATAAGAGTTTCATTAAGTTCATATTGTGGTTTGGGATGTGTTTTTGTGTTATCGAGGTCCGAACGGAATTTCGAGACCGGGAATAGTTCTATTATGTCATTTATGACTTGCCTGCAAAATTTGGTGTCATTCCGAGTAATATAGGTCGGTTCAGCGCATTGTTAGCGAATTCAAGAAACTTAAAGTTCCTAAGTTTGGTTCTAGGGGTTTGAGGTGTGATTTGAGTCTTAGCATTGTTGTAGGTGTTCCGAAGGCTCGAGCGAGTCCGTATTATGATTTGGGACTTGTTGGTATATTTGGACGGGGGCTCGGGTGGGCCCAGGTGCCTCTCGAGCACCAAACGAGGCCAAAAACCAGCTGAAGCAGTTGATGGTGCACCTGATCTGGTGTGACCGCAGGTGCGGTTGCCCAGTCGCAGGTGCGACCCCTAGGTGGGCTGCCCAGTTCTCGCAGGTGTGGGCCCTTTCCTGCAGGTGCGGAGCCGCAGGTGCGGACTCCTGCCCACAGGTGCGAGCCCAGGCCCTTGTCCCATTTTCTGCAAGTGTGAGTTATTGCTCGCAGGTGAGGAACCACTGTAGGCAGTGTGTTCTTTTAAAGCACGGAAAATGTTCATTTTCTCTATTTTTCTTCCACCATTGTCGATCTAGAGAGCTTGGGAAAGGGCCAATCAACCTAGCTACTGAAAGGTAAGTAAATTCTACCCTAAAGTTAGTTGATGCATGAATTCATAGTTGAATTTAACTACGTAATTAGTGAAAAATTAAGAATTTGGGTAGTAACCTAGGGCTTTCGAGAATTTAGAGAATTACCCGTGAATTGGCTATGAAATCATACAAAAATCATATATTAACGATCTTTAGGTTACGAGTGAGTGCTTTCTTCGAGAATTTTTAGAATCCGAGCATGCGGGCCCGGGGTAGATTTTGAGATTTCTTCAAGAATGATGAATTGACTAAATAGTAGGAGAATGGCATGCTTTGAGTATAATTTGATATATTTACGTAATGTTTGATTAGTTTCGAGTCCTTGGGTGACGAGTTCGGAGTTTCGGGCGCATTTTTGACCCAGGGAGTAGGTTTGACGCGAGGTGAGTCTCCTTTCTAACCTTGTAAGAGGGAACTGTCCCCCTAGGTGATTTAAGTGGCTATGTGCTAATTTTTGTGGAGACTACGTACGCACAAAGTGGCGAGAGTCCGTACGTAGCGACTATTATTGTTATGTCCGGGTAGTTAGGCCTACACCATGCCTTATGTTTTTCCTTGAAATGAACTATATGCTTAATGAATTATATTACATGCGGCTTGTTTCCCTGAGATCATGGAATTTGAGAAATTTTAAGGAACTGTTCACTGAAAAGTAATTTATAAAGAATATTATGTGGATTGTGTGTGCATGTGACCACTTTGCAATTTATATTCCGCGAGCAGAATGTTATTTCCCCCACTCTCATGGGAGCGGGCCGTACGCCACGGCGAGATTGAAAGATATATTATGGTTCGGGTCGTTCGATCCTCGGCAGTGCGCAGATATGATCATTATGATAGCTCAGGCCGGTTGTCCTTATCATGTATGCGCATGCTAAATTGTAAATGGTTTTTTTTTATGGATATTGAGTGGGCAAGATATTTTTTTTAAAAAAGAAAAAAATGAAGTAGTAATTGTACATTTACTTCCAGTATTTAGTTGAATTACAGTTATCTTTAATGTTTACTGTTTTTATCATCCTTGTATGTTTGTTACTGATATTATATCTTGTTTAATCATTCTGTTGGACCTTAGTGAGTGTCAAGTCGACCTCTCGTCACTACTTCTTCGAGGTTAGGCGGATACTCACTGGGTACATATTTGTTTATGTACTCATGCTACGCTTCTGTACTTAATTGTACAGGTTCTGAGGCTGGTGCATCTGGTTATCAGACCGGATCTCGATTTTGATCATAGTTGGACCTGACTTCACGGTGAGCTGCTTCTCCTAACGATCCTCGGCAGCACCATAGAGTTTCTTTTGCTTATTTCCCGTCTATTTCTTTCAGACAATGGGACTGTATATTATATCTTTTGTATATTCTGTTAGTACGCCCGTAGGACTTGTGACACTAGTTCCTAGCACACACGTGGTAGTTATTATGGATTACGAGTCTGTATATATATTGGCACACGCCTCCTTATCACCGCTTTTGATTAAAACTGGCTAATTATCCTTTTCGATTTATATTTTACGCTTTAAAAACTTGGTATATGTTGAAATGTTTAATCAAATAAGAAAGAACTCTTAGTAAATTGAGTGTTGGCTTGCCCGACGCTACTGTTGAGCGCTATCACGACCTGAGTTAGGATTTTGGGTCGTGACATAATTTCTAATTTGTTTGGGTTATAAAATAGAAATCCAAATATAAGAAAACTTAGACCATCTTCTTATTGCGTATAGCGTTATATTCTCTACAACGCATAATACCTTTAGCCTCACGACGAACACTTGCAAGTAATATTTATTTATAATGGTATGGATTACTTCAAGTTGACAAATATTAACAATGTGTTACAATACTCTACCTGGGTTCTTTTTGTAAGAAAAACTTTATTAACATATATGAAGGTTTTAATTTTTAATTCAAAGTCTTAAATATTAGGTAAAGTTCTACTATCAAAGTTGAGAAATTGGAATAAAGATAAAAAAAATTGGAAGGAGAACTGCATTGCTATTGTCACCATTCAAGAAATCAATGAAATTTTTTCTATTAATTGAAAAAGTTAGATAATTAACACGAGACACTAATGTAGTTTTCTTAAATTATAGCTAAAGCACCTAGGTGACAAATATATAATATAATAAAAAATATTACTTAGAGTCGGGCATAGGCTATGCAATAGACGTTCTGTATGATATAAGAGAAAATGTGAATTGTTCAAAGTCAGTCGAAATATTGGAATGGTTACTCTATTCTTTAACCAAATTTTGTCAAGTCAGTCTCTTACAAATCAGTTATTTCATCTTAAAACTTAGAACCAACGTTTTCTCTAAAGCACAAAAAGAAAAAGGCGGGAGGGGCATTTTCTTCTTTTGTTTACTTTTTGTGTGTGTGTTTTTAGGTGGTAAAATTTCTCATGTTTATAATATTTTCAATATATTTGGTCAAAATTTATATATTTTTACTAATTTTGTTGTCAATATTTTTAACTACTTTAGGCTTCCAATAGAAAATGTCCAATTGACTACCCTTGAACCTACGTAGCTCTGCCATTACTTGTGGTCAACACCTTACGCAACTCTAAAGAAAGTGTTTACTTAGATTTCTTTCATCTAACTTGGTCAAGTCTTGCAACTCTTTTTCTTAATGCATTCTATGAAGTTTTCTTTTTCAATCTGAAGTTTTCTTTTTCATTTTCACAATAAACTCCATTCATAACAAGCTATAACTATTAAGACTCTTATGTGATGACTCTTCCAGATGAGAGTTACATCTCTTGCGGATAAACTCTTGTAGTACTTCAAAAGTCATCGACTCCACGTCCACCAACATCAGTTGCCTTCACCACTATCAGCATTTGATGTTCTCTCAATAGCTTCAATAGTTGTCTGCTACTACAACATGTTGTGTACTAACTAGCCAAATTTCAACTGGAAAGGTGGAGCATATGTATTCGTGCTATCATCATATGTACTTTTGGGATAAATAGGGCCATTAGTATTGCTTCCTGTATTTTCTCCAGCATCCAAAACTGAAGGGGTAGAATTACTAATATTACCCTCAAACTTATCACCAATGTCTGCATTCGGAAGCAGATAGACGTAACTACTACCCACTGAACTTGACCCCTTATTGTCATTTACACCAATATTCAAACTTGGAGAAGCTATAGATCCAATAGTGCAAACTGGTTTAGATTCCAAAGTAACATTTCTCGGAGGGATCGAGGTAGAGCTGTTGCCAACTTCTTTAATCCTGCTGCTCTCTCCACTGGAAGAAGTGGTTCTATTGCCTGCCCCAACTATTTTAGCCTTTCTGAAACAATTCAAAAACAGGATCCAGAAAAAGCTGAGATTCACTCCCAACAAGAAAAGAAAAGAACAAACTAGAGAGATAAAGAGAGGAAGGAGAAAAGGAAAGGTTGGGCGCTCATACCGAACTATTTTTTGCCTGAGAGTGGTGGCTTTTGACTTCATGACGTCTGTTTAAGGAAAATTATTAGGCTTAAATTGGTATGTGCTATGGTTTCAATAAAAGAAACAATAAAGCTACTTGCCCTTTGCTCTATATTGAGAGAGAGAGAGAGATGATTTCACCAGATTTAAGCGTAAGACATCTGGACCCAGGTTTGCGCCTGCCTCTCTCAGCCTTAATTGAGGCAATTATAGAATCAACCAATGGACCCAAACCTTTTCTACCAACCAGTTTCACCCCAAGCTTCTCAGAAAGGAAATTCAGCCTCATCTCATCACCACCTCTGACCTCTCTAAGCTCAAGGGCTTGTTGCTTGGACAACAAGGCATAAACGTGAAGCTCGTGCTGGTTATTAAAGTGGGACTGAAGCTGCTGAAAGAGTAACTTGTTAGAAAGATGACGATCAGGCCTTATCCTATCATGACTCCTCGTTTGGGTTCCACTGAAAGTCACCCTCAAAATTGCTGGTGACTTAAGATCAGAACTCTTTCTAGCGAAAATTACAGAAAAGCTGCCAAATTCCAAGTCTGGCTCCCTAAATATATCCCCCAGAACAGAAGCATAAGAATAAGCATTCCTTGATGGATTTTTCTCAACCTTCAAACTCATGGTTCTGAGCTTAGCATGGTGGGCCATATTCGCAGCTTCTCTAAGCCCGCTAAGAAAAGCTCCGTGCATAGTGGCTGGATAGCGCCTATTAGTGGCCTCGCCAGCAAAGAATAGTCTGCCATCGCCCACACTTTCTGCTAAAATATCATAGTCATCTCCTGATGCCCCTACTGCAACATTAGAGTAAGAACTCAAGCTGAAAGGATCGCTTCCCCATCTTGTACAGACAGTTTGGATTGGCTCTGGCACTTCAATTCCTTGCGGTTCATATATACCTGATAGCAATGTTCAAAGTTATCATTAATACATCAAAAACGAGAACCTTAACAGCAAGCTCCATGTATCAAAAATGTCTTTTGAAAAATAACATTATCTCCAACAAGCTTTACTATGTCTATCTCTTCTTAACCAAAACAACCAAGAGAAAATAACATTATCTCCTAAAATTTTCTTACTCTTTCTGCCCTGAAATTATTGTTCTTTTCTTCTTGTTAATATGCTGCATTATCCTTACAACAGAATGAGAAATTAAACTTCAAGATTAAGGAAGATAATTGCAACAAAAACTGCATTTTACCTTTTAGAATTTGAAGAACTTTTGACACTGCGTCGGTCGGAGGCATGTCTCAAACTTGTATGCAGCTTGTCCAGCAACTAGAGCTAACAATAAGGGACCACCAGCAATAGTTGCATAGCTATAGAACAGAAAGAATTCACCCCTGCTAGTAGAATTATCAGTAAGATGCCCAAAGGTATCAAGATCAGTGCCCCAGAACACATATGGGAAAAGCATTGCAACCTTATTTAACAATCCAAATTCCAATCTTTTTGTTCCATCAATCTTCTGCTAAGGCAACTCTGGAATGAACTTAATAGAACCACCTTTCAGAACTCCAAGGGGAACAGTGCACAGTGCCATATCTCCGTTAAATACTTGTCCCCCAGCGACAACCTGTACTCCATCGCTACCATAACAAATGGCATGCACAATTTTTTCATAACGAATAGGTACATTTTTTTCTGCCAATGCCTGAACTAGTCTTCCATTTCCTCCGGGCAGGGAGCAGTGATCCCCCCTCCCATGTCAAAGGGTTCATCTTGGTCCCAAAATGCTAAAGAAAGCTTAGAAATCAGACCTGCATTTGCATATTCCAGATTAGCAAGATGCCAATTAAACAAACTCATCTCCTCTTCATTCACTCCATCATCATAATCCAGACGGAAGGTCTCCAATGCTGCTCCAAGAGAAACATCCTGAGAAACTTCTCCCATTAACTGCCTAAGCTTGTTTGCCTTCTCCAAAAGATGGTTATAAGCAGCCTCCACCTTCTGATCCAAATCAGGATCAACTGGCTTCCCATCCACACGATAAAGGGGACATTTTTCTCTAACCTTATGAAGTGTGTAAGATAGCTGTCGTGCCAAGAGACCTAATGGATTCCCTAGCGTCCCCGTCAACACACTCCCTCCTAAATCAGCAGCAGCCACCTTATTCTCGCCTTCCATCTTCTTTGTATAAACCCTTCCACCGGCGCGCTTTTTTCCCTCCAAAACCGTAACCTTAAACCCAAACAACATCAACTGCCTCGCTGCAGCCAACCCCGCTAGTCCTGCCCCAATAATAATAACGCTACCCTTACTCGGCTCAGCCAGAATCCTATCCTTAACGACCGGCGTCACTCCAAAATTAATATACCCACGCGACACAACATAATTATAAGTAGAATCCAGCAGACCACTACAATGCTTAGGTATAACATCGATGAACATCTCTTTTGTTATCCAAGTCAGACACATTTTCCCGAAATTCAGAAATTATGTGGTTCCTAATAAGAATATAATTAACCTGTTCAATACTACCCACTATAGAAACAACCCCAACTTCAATTTCCTCATCAGTGAAAGAATCAGCTGGAAAACCAGCCGTTAAAGCAATTAACGCCTCAGTCGTTGCCTCTTTATTAATTACAATAATGTCATCCGAAGTATCATTAGCAGTAATCGTTCTAACAGCATTTAAATTACCCACGAAATTCGAATTTATTAAAGTGTTTGTAGAATTGGGGAAATTGTGATATACCTGATTCAAAGGCAGATTTCGGGGCCTACCTCGTCTCCTTTTCCTCGGAATAGAGAGAGAAAGAAGCTCGTCTGAAATTGAATTAGAATTAGGGTTAGGGCTTGAAATTAGAGTGAAATTGGGAGTAGAATTAGGGTTTAAATTGGGCAAATGAATGGTGAATTGAAGAGGATTGTTACTAGTAATATAAGGTACAGATAGAGGAGAATTATTATTTGAAGAATCCATGGTTGTTACTGTATTTTTGCAACAGTTAGAGTTCTGGGAAAGAGAAGAGAGGCGATGAAGAAAAAAAATTCGGGTTTGAGCGAGTGATCCGATATCAAATGGTTTAAAAACTTACTTTTGTAAGTCTAAAGAATTTCATTAAAATCTTGGATTACCAATTCACAGGAAAGCAAAAAAAGC
This sequence comes from Nicotiana knightiana, assembly GCA_005239525.1. Lineage (NCBI taxonomy): Eukaryota > Viridiplantae > Streptophyta > Magnoliopsida > Solanales > Solanaceae > Nicotiana > Nicotiana knightiana. The sequence goes on from ML402920.1 coordinate 35,968, forward strand.
ATATGAAATTAAGGTGGATATGTAACAAGTATATAATAAAGTTGAATGAGAGATATATATGTATATATTGTATTATGAGGAAAATGGTTTCGATTGTACTTTCATTGATTAGATGAAGGAATATATAACGATTTTATCTTTCTTGTTCAACATAAATGGAGATCGAGGGAATTGGAGTAATTTTGATTCATTTTTATCATATTTATTCTTGATTTGTGCGAAATGATTATCAGCTTTGCTAAATCGTTTTAAAATGGTTAAAAATTTATGTTGATTAAGATTAGCACAAAAAAATCGAGATGTAACTTATCTGTGGTTTCCGGGTGATTCTGTAATTTTTAGTTCGGTTGACCGGAAGAATGAGTGATTATGGAATTTATGCAAGATGTTGATACCCATGTTAGAAGATCATGCCTCACGCTTCTTCTTGACTTTGATGGTTTGCGCGCAGGAAGTTCATCGAAGGTTGGAGAAAGAGATAAATGAATGACATGAAGCGTGCAAAAGGATTCTGATGGTTTGCGCACAGGAGGATTATCGAAGGTTGGAGAAAGAGATAGGGAGCTGACTAGAGTAAGGATAGAGTGCTTGTGTATATCGGTAATTGTTGGCTTTTGAAATCGAAAATGAATTCAATGCAAGTCAAGGCCATCTCCAACCTTAACCCTTATTTTTGTCCCCAAAAAAGAATAATTTTTTTATAATCTTTTCTCTCTTCTATATTATATTATTATCTTTTATTTTAATTTTTATTTTTTAAATTCCATTAAACAAATTTTATCTTTTATTTTTATTAATTTGTAATTTTCATGAAAATAATTCCATAAAATTTTAAATAATATAATTTATATGTAATTATTATAGATTAACTAATAATTCAAATAAAAGTGAAATCATTGTGATACAAAATTAATCAAATACATATTACATAACGATAAAATTCATTCGAAATACTACATAAATATTTAATTTTCATGTATTAATTTTAATGTATTTTTAATTTTTATTTTTCAATTTTATCAACATCTAATATTTTATATTTGCACCATTCATTTTTTGAGATGATTATATATTTTTTGTACAATTATAACTTATAATAAACTTATAACTTTACATAGAAATAATAAATGCATAAAAATTAATTTATCAAAATTACACGCCAAAGTTAAGATGTAAATTAAATATTATAAAGATATTACATAAACATAATTAGGTATATGTAAAGAGGTTAAATTAAAAGAGTTAAATAATAAAATATGAGTGAATAGTGATGGGGGAGATGAATAGTGTAACCCCATATTTGAGGGAACACTATTCATCTCCCATTTTGAGGGTAAAAATAGGGGAGGGTCGGAGCTTGTTTACCCCAAAATTTATCCCCATTATGAAGAAATGGGGTAAGGTTGGAAAAGCCCTTAGCAGAATCTAAGAAATGATCAAAATAGAACGGATTTTCAAATTTGATTATATAAAAAATTTCAATCCATCAATTCAAGTTAATGCGTTGAAACATGTGTTCACCGAATTGAATGTCGGACCCTTCCCGCATTTAAAGACAAACTAACATTGGCAATGTTTCTTTCTTATTTCAATATATATATACACATTAACATTAGCAACAAAAGGAACACAAAAATTGACTCCAGCTTTACACATTGTTTTATTGCAAAATATTGAATTTCTATCGATGCTATTTCAATTAAAAGAATTAAAACAATAACTCTCAATTCTTTACGATGCCTAGATCATAAAATATTTTTAGGGACAAGCAAACAAACAAAATCAAAAAAATTGGCTATATGTATTAAAATATTATCTATATATTTTGAACATTTTCTAAACTCATTTTCACGTATCAGGAAAATATAATTTCTTTTTAATTTCATTCCTTACGAGCCAAAAGATACATAATAGTTGTATTTTTTTTTTAGAATGTATATAATAGTTGTATTTGATACAATCAAAGTTAAAGAAGTACAATACGAGCATTTGACAGCAAATTAGTAAACGAATTTGTCTACCAATAGAATTCAATTGTTATATTTTTAATGCAACAAATTTTCCTACTCTCTTGCTGATGACTTGGTCTTATTCTGTTGATTTGAAATACTTTGATCCGAAATAGAAGATTAAATATAAAGTTAATTTTAGCTAGTTTTTGTTGCTTTGTTTCTCTTTCGAAAGAAAAAACAAGAAGAAGCAACATGTTGCTTGCTATACTGATCGCCAATTCTGAGGGTAATGTACTTGTGGAACGGTAATTAACTTCAACCTCTTATTTTTTTAAATGTTATTTTACGATAACTATTCTGTAATAAATTTCTATTCTTTTCGTTTTTCTTCCTTGTGAATATTTAAAATATACCTGTATTCTTACTGTATTGATAGTTTAAATCACTTATCTTAATTTGTGACTTTGAAAATAGTGGCGGAGCTCTGAACTCCTCCACTATACGCCTAATCTTATAGCTTATTTGGTCAAGATTCTAAAATCTATTTATTTTGTGTAGTGCTTTTCAAAAAAGTTTTGGTGAAAATCGGTTGATTTTTGGCTAATTAATTTGAAAAATACTTTTGAGCAGTAATTAGTGTTTGGTCGAGCTTTTGAAAACTGTTTCTAAGTATATTTTTCTCAATAGTGCTTCTTAGAAAAGTGTTTTTGGAGAGAAGCTACATTTTTCTGCTTCTCAAAAATCGTTTATGCTTCTCCTCAAAAGCATTTTTTTCCTTCTAAAAGTTTGGCCAAACACCTTAATTTTTGGTCAAAAGTCAAAAAAATACTTTCGGCCAAAAAAGACACTTTTGACCCAAAAAAAAAGTTTGGCCAAACAGGGGGAGAAGTTCAAAAATAGCCAGATTTACAAGTGGTCATTCAAAAATAGTCACAGTTTCAAAAGTAATCGAAATTTAGTCACTTTTCATGTAAAAATAAATCTGAACGAAAACACTGTTCAAAATCCGGAAAAATACTCTAGTATAATATACTGGAGTTTCAGTATAATATACCAGTCCAGCATAATATATTGAAGATTGGAGCATCGATGCTCCAATCTCTAGTATATTATACTGGAACTTTTCGCGTGTTGGAGTTCCAGCATAATATGCTGAAAGTTCATACAAAGATGCATCGATCTCCAATATATTATGCTGGAACTTTCCGTGTTGCAGTAAAATAATGGCTATTTTTTAATAACTTTGCAAACTCTGGCTATTCTTGAATGACTAGTCCGAAAACTAACTAACCCGTGCTATTTTTACCCAAACAGGTTATTAAATTGTAGGGGTTCGATCTTATGGTTTTCCTCTCTTCTTCTCCGTTTCCCTTACATTTACTGGTCCATCTCTCCCAAAAAAATAAATTATCTTAGAAGAAAAAAAGACATGAACTTTAATTTAACAATAGAATGGGGTATAAGTGATTTATGTGTCATTCATCAATTTTAATACTAACAATTTTTATTCGTATTTCTCAATGAGCAACTACAATGCAACACTTTTTCTTCATAAATAACAAAGAATTAATTAATCACTTAATTTATATCAAGCACAAATCCGATTCATATACTTTTCTTTGCATGCAGTTTCAATGGAGTTCCAACAGAAGAAAGTCTACATTGGCGGTCTTTCTTAGTTAGATTGGGAGCAGAAAATCTTAAAGGGGTAAAAAATGAAGAGCTTCTTGTAGCTTGTCACAAGTATGTAAATTTTAAACAATTTTTCTACCTAATTTTACGATATATAAAATTTAATAGATTAATTAAGTATTGATTGCTTGCAAATTAGTTACTCTAATTAATATGGTATTAACATAGCCAATGATATCGATATTCTAGCAATATTATTATTTAAGCTATGGAGATTTTTGAAGATCCGAAACTAGTCTTTACTTCTTTCTTTTTTACATAGCTTATATTTTAAAATTTTACTTCTTCTCCAGATCAGTTTATGTAGTATACACAATATTAGGAGGTATCAGCATATATGTGGTTGGCAAAGAAGAATACGATGAACTTGTTTGTAAGTATATTAAGCTTCGTATTAATCTTTTATTGTGCTTCATTTCATTGTGTTGGGTTCAAACGAGTCCAAAGTTATTCTTAATATGGTATGACATTGTCCACTTTGGACTAAGCATGCATGGTTTTTCTCAAAAGGCCTCATACCACTAAGGGGTCGTTTGAATACGGCTTATGCTGAGATAAGTTATGCTCGGATTAGTTATCCTGGTATTGTTTTTTATCCACTGTTTCGTATGTTGTATTAAAAATGACAATTGCATAATTTTTAAGAAGAAGGTATAAGTTATCCCGGCACTAGGAGTGTCAAACGGGCGGGTCGGGTCGAACACGGGTAATGAAAAAGCGGATAAATTATCCGACCGGCCCATATTTAATACGGATAAAAAAGGGTTGACCGACGGTGACTTCTTGCATATGATCACTTTTGGGAGAATTCTTAGTCTCCCTAACTTGAGGAACCCCCAATTTGAGGCCTTACAAATGTAAAAGTTAGACTAATTGGTTATCCATTGGTTACTCATTGGAATGGATAATATAGTTATGTTTTCTTTTAACCATTTTTCACCCCTATCCGACACTAATTACCTATCACGACCCGATTTCGGGGTCGTGATGGCGCCTGTCGTAGAACCAGGCAAGCCGCCTCTTTGTTTCTAAGCTAAATTTAATTTCCAGTAAAAATACAATTTTTAAACGAATCTATTGATAATACTAAGAGTCTGAAGCTTTTCAAAACAATATTTTGAAACAAAAATTTAAAATTCCCAACCCTGGATCTGGCGTCACTCAGTCATGAGCTGCTATATTATAAAATAAAGAAATGAAGAAATAGACAACACAGTCTCAAAATAAAGAAAAACAGGTAGAATAAGAAAGAGAAGACGAGGTCGCGATCGTTAGCTGCTACCTCGACAACTCCAATGAAACTCTAACAGTTGCTCAATATCCACTATCGGGTCCCGGTGTACCTGGATCTGCACACAAGGTGCAGGGGGTAACTTGAGTACACCAACTCAGAAGTAACCCAAACTATAGGCTGAGAGGTAGTGACGGACAAAACCTCAAAAATTACAATAAGCAATAGACAGAAATTAGACATGCTAACAGTTTATCAGAATGAGTAAATATGCCAAGTATACCAGTATACTCTACATGCCATCATAAAATATATGTATGAAACCAATGTGGATATGCACATAGTGCTCACAATCCTCACACAACAGTCTACTCAGTACCGTATATGGCTCTCAGGCCCAGGGAAAAGTCCATCCCGAAATGTACATAATCATTGGGGACCATAGTCACTCCGTACTGAGGAAAAAGGCCAATCCAGCCCCACGGAGAAAGTCCATCTCCGGAATACAACACTCGGACAATATCCATGTCCAGGGAAGATCCATCCCTCACATAACATTCACTTCAGAGAAGATCCATGTCCAGAGAAGATCCATTCCTCATCATCAATGCGTTCATTGGGGGTGTAAAGACTCGGGAGGGGCCATAGTGGCCCAAGCGCCATATCAAGCCAACGAAGACATGATTTAATATCGTTGCGGTGTGCAGTCCGATCTCATAACTGTCTCAATAACAGGCTATCGGGCTCACTCAGTCATTACTCTTCAGTCTCACTCACATGGATCACAGATGCCTCCATCAGCCCGAAACAATGATAAGTATGCATATAATTAACAATGTTGAGACTGAGATATGAAGTGACATGCTATAACAAGACTGAGTATATGAAATCAAATAATCACAAAATTAGACAGTATTATACGACCACCCAGGTCTCAGCATTTTCGGTGTGAAGCCTAGCATTTACACTTAACATGATTTCTAATAGGTTCATAATTACCACATTAACACAAGCACAGATATCATCAGGGAATAATCACTAAGCGCTGCCATGGGATAAGCCAGTCCACAAATCCTCGGTGCACGCCCGTCATTTGGCATGTGTGTCACCTCGATTATAGTCATAAATTATTTATCTCGGGGTTTCGAACCCTAAGAACCAAGTTTGGAAACGTTACTTACCTCAAAACCGGCTAAATACTATTCCGCAGTGCCTTTGCCTCTAAATTCGTCCTCTAAGTGCTCCAAATCTACCAAGTTCAGATTTTATCATCAAATTATGCTTAAGGAATGAATTTCAGTTGAAAAGCACCAAATTTAGCTCAAAATCCGAAATTAGCCAAAATTCGACTCCCGAGTGCGCATATCGGAAATCAAAAAATTTTATATCAAAATGTTCTTCATCATTTCACGAGTCCGTACATATAAAGAACGCTAAAATCGGAGTTCGTTTGACTCCTCAAATCGACACCTAAAGGTCTCATAATCTAAATCCCTAACTCTACCTTTTTCTATTGATATTTATGAATTTAACACTGATATTATGTTCTTTAATCACCTATAATCGAGTTTTAGGGTCCAAAATACTTACCTCAACGAAAAACACTAATTCCCCCTCTTCAAAATCGCCTCCAAGCTCTTTTCCCATTAAAAAATGGTGTTAAAAGGTCTAATGGCCGCAGAGGGTTTTAATTTATACTGCCCAGTCCTTCCTTCATTGTGATCGCGGAAGTACTCACGCGATCGCGAAGAACAAATCCCCCAGGCCCTCCAAAGACCCTACGCGATCGCAGCACAATCCACGCGATCGCGATTCAATAAAACCTCAACCCACGCGATCGCAACCCAACACACGCGATCGCAAAGAATAGTTGACCCCACTCCCCACGCGCCTGACTAACCCTACGCGATCGCGATTCATAAAAATGATCAGGCTCCAGGTTACTATACGCGATCGCGGACCATTCCTCGTGATCGCGGTGAACAATGTGTTGTTGCACTTACACCAGCAAAACAACAAATTCTCTAAGGCCCGAAAATGTCCGTTAACCACCCGAAATCAATCCCGAGCTCCTCGGGGCCCAACCAAATTTACCAACACATCACAAATGATCATTCAAACTTAGTTGCACTCTTAAAACACTAAAAATAACATCAAAATACCAAAATCACATCGGATTCAAGCCTAAGAAATTTGAAATTTCTAAAATCCACCAACGATGCCGAAACTATCCAAAACAACTCCGATTGACCTGAAATTTTGCAGACATATCCAAAATGATATTACGAATCTGTTCCAACTTCCGAAATTTCATTCTGACCCTGATAGCCTATTTTTTACTGCCGACCGAAAATCATCAAAAACTAACTTTCGCCAAAAGCATAATTCTACACCGGACATCACAAAAATTCTGAACATACTCCTAAGTCCCAAATCACCTAACGTAGCCATCCGAGCCATAAAATTCGCAATCCGAGGTCTTTTACTAATAATTCAACTCTCAGTTGACTTTTCCAACTCTAAAGTTATTTTTTTAAAGACTAAGTGACTAAATTCTCATTATAATTATTCCGATTCCGCGCCTACCAACTCTAACACATCAAAAACAGTTTAACCAAGTTATGACGAGGCAATAACAGTAAATATAAATGCAGATTCTACGTAACGACCGACCGGGTCGTTACATTACCCCACCACTACAAGGTATAAGTTATCCCGGTACTAATCCAGGAATACTTATACCAAGTTTGCTAACCAAACAAAGTATTAAGATGATATTAAATTTTTATATCAGTACTATACCTTCTTATAACTCATATCAAACAACCCCTAAGAGATTATTATACCTTATATATAGGTTCTCAATATTTTCAAATATCAATGTAGAATTTTGTTCTCACATCCAATAAGTTCCGCGTGGCTCACTATCACAATTTGCGGGTCTCCCTCTTGAACCAAGCGTCACATGGCCACTATCACAATCCACATGTCAATTTTCGAGTTCCAGTATGTGCCACCTACTTCGTCAGAATATTTATGGCAAGCCGAAGCTCGGAACTAGCTTCTTTTATTTATTTATTTTTGTGCGTCTCTGAGCTCGTAAGAGGAAGTAAACGAAGCCCCACAACATTACTTTGTCGTCGACATACTCGTCCCGCTAAACCTGCGCTCTGATACCAATTGTCAGGCTAAATCAACCCAAAAATACTCTTAGCATAATGTGACGTTGTCCGACCTCTTTTCAGCTACTAACGTGAGACTTTGTTCGTACACCCAAATCATGGTTAAGGACATGTGACTTGCTATTTAATATTTCTTGTTGTACACGAATATTCTAGCGAATCAAAAGCCATTTTTATTGTCCAAGTTATATTGAAGTTTTGATGCGATTATTATTTAATATTGTGGTTTCTTTTGAAGTATCAGAAGTAATCTATGTAATTACTTCAATTGTGAGAGATGCATGTGGAAAGCCTCCAAGTGAACGTCTTTTCCTAGACAAGTATGGAAAAATATGCTTGTGTTTAGATGAAATTGTTTGTAAGGTACGTTTTCACATTATTTAATTGTAAAAATTTTGCTTGGATTTATACAAATAAAAATATACTTGAATAGTTAATCTTTATTTTGGTTATAAGTGGCAATAGCATAAATTACAAAAGACTTAAGTTTGTTATTTCATTTATTATGTCATAAATATTCATCAATTAATATATTTTACCTTTTTTACTTTGAAGGGGTTGCTCGAAAATACAGAGAAAGACAGAATCAAAAGACTTGTGAGATTAAAACCGCCATCAGAATTCTGAGTTATTAGCGCCTTAACCTACCTCACTTGTTTCATTAGTGGCAGTTATGGTTTTAGCAATGTTTTGTACCCTGATATGTAAAGGCGGACCCAAGATTCAGTGATCGTGAGAGCATCATGACATTCAATATAAATTTATCAGTGCTCATAAAGATTAATGTGGGATCCTACGTTAATATGTGATTATTTCTTGAAGACATTTGTAAGCATATTTGAAGTTTTTGCGGAAGTTACCGAGTGTCGGTGACCTCTCTCGTTAAAGTGTGCGTCGGCCTCTGCTGACATGGTCACATTTTGTGAAAGTTATTGAATTTTTGAATTTAATATTTTTATAGTTTTAGCATCAATTAGTTCTATTATCTTGCATTTATTGGCGTGCGCTTTAGCCTTTACGTACTTTTTGTGGGCATATCATAAATTCTTATTTGTCTAATGACAAGTCAAGTTATGCACAGTGCCTAAACATTTGTTTGTGTGACTCATGTTATATATTAAGGGGTCGTTTGGTTTGAATACGTCTTATGTCAGGATAAGTTATACTGGGATATATAAATTATGTTGGAATTAGTTATCTTGATATTATTTTTTATTTTACTATTTGGTATGTTATATTAAAAATGACAATCGCTTATCCTGGCACTAATTACCTCACCATTTACAAGCCATGTCGAATTAAGGTTCTTGTTCCTGCATGACCACGTTCAAATGTTTATTAAAAATTCTTACATAATTTACATTGAGTTCTTTGCTCATTTAGATATCTCGAGTCATTAATTTTTTTATCCTATGAGTTTTTTGTTTTTTATAATTAAATTGTGTTGGTTATTGTTTGCCATTCAGATTGGTTACTAATAAATATTAAATTTAAATAATTTCCTAATTGTTGTTAACTTTTGAGAAACAAAATATCGTGTAATGTCGTTTCTTATAAGTCTTTAATCCTCTATATCATAGAATAACATATTATATCCTCTTAAGAGAAGAAGATAAACAAAACGATGTTGCCGTTGTGAAAAAATAAATAAGACCAAATAACATATCAAATGCATCGTCCTAAATTGCAAAAATTGAACGTAAATAGAGGTGTTAAAATATGAATTGTAAATTCCAATCAGCAACTAAAAGAGGGAAAATACGAATTCCTAAAATATGAATTTGGAAGATGACGATAGAGAATTAAGAAAGAATTATGAATTGTTGTATGAAAAAAATAAAATTTAAAGGATATTTATAGCTTACGATAAATAGTATATTTGTATATAGAAAATGCTGTTAGAAAATAGAAAAGGGACAATAATTGAAAATTTAAGTTGGCGGCGAATGTGGATTTATGGAATTATTTGGCTCCATGGTCTAATTTATGATTTTTCCACATGATGAACTATTAGATTTTTATTTATACCGGTTGATGCTATCTAAGTCATCGTTCGATAAATACTTATAATTTGAAATTTAAGTATAAATAGGGGAAATTTCTTTCATCATTTTCATTATAGTCATTCAAACATCTTTGAATAATTTGTATAATTATCACAAAGTTGATTAACATCTTGTTGTTTGGGGGTATGCTACCCATTGTATTATATTGTATTGTTACTTTGAATACAATGTTTGTTTTGATTGTTACTTAAACTTTATTGTATCGTAAAATTAAATCCGTTGTTACGTGACAATGAAAAGTGTTACTTTATGGAACGACGGATTTGGGTGGTGGCGTCGTTACCTTATTTTTTTTCTCTCATCTTGCCTTTATTATTAAATAATCATATTTTATCATTTACCTACTCTTTTATATAATAATTCTACTCTATATCCTTTTTTTTTCTTATTAATATTGCAAGTTTATTCTTCATATTGTTGGTGCATGATATCATGAAACGACGGCAAAACTATACAATCTATCCAAACATTGTATTCATCAAACAATACAATACAATACATTATTAAACGACATGTAACAACAATCCCAACAAGCCGTAAGCAATTGGAACCAGAAAAAAGTTTAAGAAATTGGGAACATAATACTAGGGGTGTACATTCGATTTATCGATTCGATTTTGACCCTTATCGATAATTACTTATCGATTATCAATTTGTACATATGTTTATCGTTATCGTTTCAATAAGGTTTCAATTTTTTCGATTTGGATTTATCGATTTTTGGTGCTTATCGATTCGGTTATCGATTACACCAATAAGAAAATTTGCGGGATTCCACGAAAAGCAGATGTTCCAGAATCAAACGAGTAATTGGAATCTACAGGGAAAAGTTATGAACAGAACTTTTGGCACAGATGTTAACTTCTATAGTATATTCCCCACTTCATTAGGTTTAAGATGATCTTTTCTAGGAAGAAATGCATCAGCATTCCGATTTAAACAAATTGTTATATATGAACTACGAGCTCTTTAAAATATCTTCCTAGTCAAATGGTAAAGGGAAAATAATATCACCTGCAATATGATTTCTTTTCCATTGCGTATCAACCACTACAAGCACATGAAAAACTCATTCTACAATAGCACTTAAAAATCTATAGCAATCAGGAAAATCACTAAGAAAAAATGGACTTGCTGTAAAACCCTTTAGTGACAGGCTATCTAATACTGCAGCTCTTCTTGCACAAAGCAATTTTAAGACACCGAACAACAATACTGCCCTTTAGTGACAGTCTAAAGCCACAGAATCAAACGATTTTTTGACTGCACTTGCAACTCTGGATGTATGACAATGTCTAACAAGTAGAATTACACATTACACAAAAAGTTTGACATCTATGAAGTTCAACTTCGTAGAAGCTGCTGGAGACCATCTTGAAATTGGCCAGCAAAATCGATTACACCAAAAGAATGAAAGCGAAAATGTTAACAGAAATTCTGAGTCAGATTTAAACTGCAACAAAATTCTAAAAGCTGAGAGAACCCATTTGGAGAAAGAGAATTACCAGATATGTGGGAGAAAAGAGGAATTTTGAGTGAAGATTGAAGAGAAACCTTGAGCTCTAAAGGGGCAGAACAGTTTTGAAAAATGGCGTCTACTCCTAGCTCAAAGAAAAATGGCGTCTACTCCAAGCGGCGCTGAACGACTGAAGAGGAAATAATAGGGTAGAGGAAAAGCAGCGTTGAATGGCTGAAGAGGAAATAAGAGGATAGAGCAAATCAGGAAATAATAAGGGTAGAGGAAAATAGAAATAATAAGTTAGGGTAAAGGAAAGGGTATTATAGAATAAGGGTATAGTTATCTTTTTAGTATATCTTATCGGTTTATCGATAAACCGATAACCGAAGAGAACAAAATCGAAATCGAAATCGATAACTCGATAAAAAAATTTTCGAAATCGAAATCGAAATCAATAAATCGATAAACCGATAACAAATAATCGATTCGATTTGGCGATAAACTGATTCGAATGGACACTCCTACATAATACTCAATCTTTTCCTAGCTCTTCTATTTTATGGATACATATCGTCCTTCTGATTTTCTTTCATAATGGCAAGTGCTTAGATTATGGTTTTTTCTCATTTTTTACTCCAAACCGATGTTGATTTCAATTTGTCTTGCTTGAACAGTTGAACTAGATAAAACTAATCGTTTGATGTAGACGATGAAATGGACATCGACATTGACGGATAATATGTGTTGAACATAAAAGAACTTAATTAAAGATATGAAAAATTGAGGCAAGTTTTGTTAATTTGTCAAAACTTGTGAACATTTTATTAAGATATTTAGAATGAAGATATTATTAAGGGATTTTTTCCTTCCTATACCATATATGAAATCTTATTACCAAAAATGTGCATAGTTTCATATTTACCCGCCATGTTCACAGTTATTCTATAAATATTATACCATTCATTAAATACCGATTATTAGGAGCTGTTTCCTTCCTAATTAAGCGCGCTACAAATCTGGAACTAAATATTCTAATTGATTCTAGCAACTTTCAAATCAAATTTGAAACAGAAATCACGAATTAAACATTATCTTCAATTTCAAATCAAATTACAGCGATTCTGTTCTGCAAATTCTCTGTTCGTCGACATTTTTTCATAATCCACAAATCAAAAAAATGACAAAATATTCAACAAATTCAAATCAAATTCTAGCGACTCTGTTCTGCCGATACTCTGTTCTTCGACTTTTTTTCTCAATCCACAAATCAAAAAAGTGACAAAATATTCAACAATTCTTCTGCAACAAAACGCAATCATGTCCAAAATCCCAATTATGCTACAATTAAATGGGAATTAGGATAGCTATGGCAGATTTAGAGATTTTCAGGTTGATGGCATTGTGCTCGATAAGGATGCCAGTTACTGTATATTGATTTCTACAATTGCAGAGCAATTATTGATTGATACTTCGGAGAAAATTGTAGAAATCAAATACATTGTGAACGAGCATTGTCCTCTAATGGAGATTAGGAACGATATGTGTGTTCGTGTATATATGGAGACTGTGAGCACGTGATTTTTCACCCACCATACACTCCTACAAAATTCAACAAAATAAATTAAATTTATAAATGTTGTTGAATTTTAGTGTTATTTGTAAATTATTTTTGCATCGCATAATCACAGTTCATTTTTTTAAAAATTAGTAAATGCATTATCATCAAGGGGTTATAAAATTATTATTGATAATTAATTGAATTGATTAATAACAAAATATGATCATTTGACATAAGGTAGATTTAATGGTCAACTTCTTAATTCAAGTGTGAAAATTTATTCTTAAATGATATGAGTGTTAAATTAATTGTTTTACTCTTAATTAATTTATCAATTAATAATTAGACAAAACTAAGTTAGAATTAATCACTACATTTTGTTATTGGGTTTTAGTTTAATTATATAATTCAACATAGGCTCAAAATCGGACCTGGTCTTACTTGCCTAGGCCAAAAATAACTCACTAGGTCCAGCCCAATAAAGCCCAAGTTGGTCAGCTCCTTTACACCACTAAACGACGCTGTTTGAGTTATGAAGGATCCCAACCGTTGATCTCTTTTGATCTAACGGTTGGGAACTCCCCACCCATTTGATATTTAAGTGTCCAAACACTCCACCCCCCCTTCATTTGCAAAGTCTAACACCCCCATACCCCTTCTCTCTCTCGTCTCTCTCACCCCGCTTGTTCGCCGCCGTCCCCCGCCTTAACTCCGTTGGCCGGAAATCGCCTCCGGCGGCGGAGCTCAACCCAACTCCACCAAAATTTCACCAGACGATCTGCTTTTCATTCTCAACCACCTCCCACCATCCGTTTCCTCAAAAACTCACCCCAAAATGAGTAATTTCATATCTGAAAAGTGAAAACCCTAATTTTCACTTACCCGTTGAACCGAAGATCTTCAATATCTCCTACTTACATGGATCGATAGCTCTCGTTGAGAGCTATTGATTCATGTGGGTTTGAGTTATTTTCAAACCCCGCCAGAGTCCGGCAAGGTCCGGCGATGTCACATTTTCTGACCAAACCCTTTAACGGGTATCCCCTTTTCCTTTTTTATATTTATTATTTATTTTTCTGTTTCTTTTCTGATAGTATGAAAACTATGAACATGTTAATCACTATTTTTGGCATCACTGATTTGATTCGAGTCCAAACATACTGATAATAATCATGCTTCAGTTAGTGTGCATTTAGTAATATACATGTTTTTGGTTTAGGTTTTTTATCACTATTCTTCGTGCATATATGACTGTTTTTGCCTCTGTTCTTTCTTGTTCGTTTTATTTTCCTTTGGCTAGGTAAGATTTTGATTCTTGTTGTCATGTACATGCCAGTCAGCTTAACACTTTGGAAGTTAATCGTTTGTTAGAATTAGTTGTCCTATTAATCATCAGTTAAAAGTTCTCTAGCTTTTAATCATAGTTTGTTGATTAATCATTGATTAATTATGATTCCCTTTTGATTTCGTTTGAATTATTTGACTCTTTTCCTTAATCCATTTCTGATTTGTCAAACTGATTTTGAATTGGGGATTCACACCTGAGTTGTTAATTCATCTATTCTGATTTGTCAAACTGACTTTGAATTGGGGATTCACACCTGAGTTGTTAATTCATCTATTCTGATTTTAGCATATGTCTGCTCAGTGTTGGTCATTTCTTGAGATCAATTTATTAAGTAAAGAGTAATTAGGGATTGATTTGGTTAAGATAATAAAAGAACCAGCCACATTTAGATTTAAATTGAATTAAACAAAAATCAGTTAACCTAAGTTCAAAGGACTAAACTGATTGTCTTAAATTAAAACTAGAATTAATACTTAATAATGAAATTAACCTAAACCTAGGTAACTAGTGAGTATGGTTGGAAACCAACTCTAGGAACCTAATCAACTAACCCTTAATTAACTAACTTAACCCTAGTTAAGAATACCTATTAGTCTTAATTAACTAAAGGGCCTAACTAGGATTAATTAACTAAAATAAATCATTTAACCTAGGCTTAAT
Source organism: Nicotiana knightiana (assembly GCA_005239525.1). Classification (NCBI taxonomy): domain Eukaryota; kingdom Viridiplantae; phylum Streptophyta; class Magnoliopsida; order Solanales; family Solanaceae; genus Nicotiana; species Nicotiana knightiana. The sequence goes on from ML402920.1 coordinate 51,116, forward strand.
AATTAGTTAAGTTTCTGATTTTAGGTAATTGAGTTGAATTAATTAAACTAAATCAGTTAGCTTAGGTTAAGGAATTAAATTGATTGATTTACATTAAGCTAAACCTAGTTGACTAATAGGAACTTAATCGATTAACCTTTAACTAATTAACTTAACCCTAGTTAAGAATAACTCGTAGTTAACTAAGGAACATAACTAAGGTTAACTAATCAAACTTTAAATAATAACCCAAGTGAGCTTAACCTTGATTACTCAATGGTAAATTCAGGGACTCTAAGGGGTACATTAGGTAACTCAGTTTAGTAAATCAGTTTTTTAAGGGTAAAAGGGTCTTTTAATGGGTAGGAAAGTTCTAGAACAGGGACAGCTGTCCCAAAGATAAGGGTGACAGCTGCCTTATGCACTATTTTGTACTATTTTCAGCTCTTGAATGAGGAATATGCAAAAGCATATCCCATCCTTGAGCTCCCTATAAATGGACTCTCTTTTTACATATTCTGGACCTTTTTTTGGACAAAAAAAAACTTCTTTTTACAGACTGAAATTTTTACACTGAAGAAGCACTATCTCATATTCTGAAATTTCTTTTTCTGAAGATTGAACTTACTATCCTTGCTCACTAAAAATCATTTCCAAACTTATGAAAATGGCTCTTGTTTGTTTGGTGATCTGATTCTCAAAGATTTCTTGCATACACTCTCAAAATCTGGGGCTGATTTTTCTACTGCTGCTACTGGTTTTTTCTGGTTAATCTTTTGGTTGCTGCTGATCTTCCCTCTTTATTTGTTGTATTGCTGTTACCTGACCTTTATTTGGTCAGGACTTTTGGGCTGATTTTCTCTTCAAACGGTATGTAATTGTTGATATTATTGAAAGGCTCAAAAATGTGAATTTCATCTTCCTCTTTGCTTGAATTTGTCTCCTTCTATAACTGAATTTTTGTTTTTTTTTTCTCTCTCTCATCTGGTATGAAATCTTGAAGTAGGACTGATTAATATGTTGATAATAAAATCTGAATATGTATGTCTATATTCCTGAAATCAGAATGTATTTTGTAGTAGATTTCATCTTTGTGTTTGTTTCTTAGTCTATTAGTAAAGTAAATTTCATTAAGGTAGATAAATTTGACCTTTCAATGGTCAAATTCATCCTATAATAGTGCACAAAACAGTAGTATAGATAGCTGAAATTCACCCTCAATAGGATACAAAGTATGTAGTTAAAAGGGCATTAGAGTTGAGGAATTTGAACCTCTGAATGGTCAGGTTCATCCACTAAAATGCCTAAATAAGCAAGTCTCTATATGATTTAGAATTATGTTAAGTTAGCACTAGGGTAGATGAATCTGACTTCCTAATAGTCAAATTCACCCCATGGTAGTGCACAAACAGTAGTTTAGCTTGTTGAAACTTATCCTTCAAAGGATATAAGTGTGTAATTAGGAGGAGCCTTAAGGAAGCGAATCCGAAATCGCAAAATAGCCGGATTCACTCCTCAAAGTGCCAACAGTGGTCAAAAGATTTGACTAAATGTTAGCTTGAATGAGGATGACTATCAATAGTCTCAACGAAATAGCCTTAGTGGATTTGAATCTGACTCCTCTCCATGGTGATTCATCCCAAATGAATAAAGAACTATGTTCAGTAGTGTTTGAAACCGTATCAAGGGTAAAGCGAATCTGGCCTTTTCATGGTCAAAATTCCTTCCATAATGATACATAAAATCCTTTGGTTGGAGGTTTTACAGGTGCTGCTATTATGATTAACCAAAGAGATGTCTAGCTAAAGCAGTAATTTTGAGATCTTATTTAACTCATGAGTAGTTTTTTTTTCTTAGAACTTTAATAGACGTTATTAGTATAAAACATCGCTAAAAATATGAATTTGATCCAATGGTTAGGTTTATCCCAATTAAAAGTGCTCAAATATTTATAAGTGATTGTCTAGTTTCAAAATAGCATCCAGAGAACCGGACCTGGCCCTTCCCTTATGGGAAGAACCATTCCCTACTTATGCATAAGAGCTCAATCTTGTTCGAGGCTCAATGGTAACTGCAGGTCCACATAGAGGCAACCATTAGCTTCTAATTAATTAATTCTTAGTATTATGTTAGAAAATCTCTTTCATAGTACAAGTGATGTAACAGTAAGTTTATTAGACCATGTACATATTTATTTCGGTGTTGTAATAAATTGGACTGGACATTATGATTTTAATCTTCAAGTTGTCATTTCTTCTTATTAACGTGACAACACAGGAAGTTAATTATATTTTCTGTAACTATAAACATTCATGTCTTGTTTATATGTTATCTTAAAATATCCATGTAATACAACATCCAATGATCAATACTTGATTGTAATTTGAAAAACCCTTCTTATTCTGCGATTCAATTTGTGTAACTTATCTCAAACCTGTGGATTTTCTTTATACGTGAATATTACGTTTCAAGACAGCATTGTTTAGGGGTTAAAAGGATGGTAATTATCCAAATCTGATTCTGATTTTTTAAAGTTGTTGAGTAGCTATTCCTGCTAGTATCCTTGATTAGTCATGCTTGGCTAAATTGTCTAAACTACTTGTCCTACAAACTATCCACAATTAGGGTTGGTCAAAAGAGTTGAAACAATTTGGGGCTAAAATATGGCCATATCCCGAAACATGCTATCTTTAGATTAATGAAATTCACTTTTAGGTAATCTTTAGGTAGAATGAATATCTTTACTTTGAAACGTGACAAAAATTGATCATTACCCTAGAATTACAATAAACTACACTCGGGAGTGGAAACTTATGCCCCCGACCCTTAACTTTAAATAACTAATAAAAATACACATAGCAATCACGGGTGCATTTCATGTGACATTTTTGCCATGTGCTCAAAAACAACAAGTGTACGCCATCGTAACTTGTCCAAGATAAATCCATAAACGTCCTAATCGATCTTAAAACTAAAACGCTCTTTCAAAAAATAGAAAACTCGAACATCGCCACAAATGGGCATTATAAAACTGTCACGACCATAGTCTTGACTACGTAATCTACACGAGGGTGCGACAACTCATGCCCCCGTCTTCAACTTCAAACTATAATAAAAATCACATGTTGTAATTGCGGGTGCATTTCATGTGGCGTAGTTATAATATGTCCCAAAAACAAATAAGTGCACGATATCGTGACTTATTTCAAGATAAATCCATAAATATTAAAAGCGGTTTAAAAAGTGAAAAAAAAGGCTAAATGCACAATAGGCTAAAACACATAAAACGATCAGATAATATAGGTAGTAAGTGATCGTGCTAGAACCACGGAACTCAGGAATGCCTAACACTTTCTCCCGGGTTAACAGAATTCCTTACTCGGATTTCTGGTCGTAGACAAATTAAAACAGAGTCAAAATTTCCTCGGTTTGGGATTTTAAAATAAAACGGTGTCCCGGAGCATCGTCAAAAATCTGGGTGGCGACTCTAAAAACTAAAATAAATCCTAAACCCGAATAATGTCACTTAAAGTGGAAAAACTCCCTTATTACCCTTCATTAATATGGGGGTAGTGAAAAAGGAGGTGTGACAGCTCTGGCGACTCTGCTGGGGATCAAACCCAGAATCTCTGGTTCAGGGTTCACGAATTCGAGCTTATATAACTGTTATGTTTTGGCTTTTATTGTCTGGTTTATGTGTTTAAACCTGACGTGCTAATTGCCATATTTACCGCTTTGATATTTATCTGAATTGGATATAAACTGTGTCGAAACCCCTCTTCTCTCTGAGTCTTCTAAATCATCTGGGAAGTGTGCACTTCGTGTGACTTCTTTTCTGTTAGAGTCATATCCAAATTTTAGAACGAGGTACGGACAAGTTGCAAAACCGGTGAAGCTTCTGTATTCCCGATACGCTGCCCCCGTTCGGCTCGAGTTGTCTGCTCGGGTAAGCCTGGTCTAGAACAAAACCCCAGGATTTAAACTTAGTATAACATAGCCTCATGTCGGATCCCTAGTAGGAACGATTATTTGCATCTTACCTGCTACATATGCATTTATTTGTTTCGGCTTGTGTATTGACCGGCTACAATAATAAAAAAACAAACAGAAAAACCAAGAGTGAGGTAGAATAGAAAATTCACCCTATTTTGAAAATCCACGTATTTATCCCGAAACTCTGCCAAAATTTCTGAAAAATAATATTCCAAAACAAAATGAGTGGGTGTATATTTTTAATCAGTCAGGATTTTCCCGAACTACGCATCTTTTGATTCTCACCGGTGTAAGATACGTAGGCAACCCTCATCGGGTCCAACTCTATTTTTAAAATAAAATTAGGTGACGCCATTATAGCCTGATTGCCCAAGTGGGGCACCAGAAGGCCGTTTTTGCAAAAGTGGTTGCTTGTGGTTTGTCTTTAAATTTTGACCCAATTTGCAAACATAGCCTTAAAAACTTCCTACCCAAAGTATCGAAGGGCCGTATTCGCAAAAATGGTCCATTACAAAACCCCTATGCAAAAAATAACACTTTTCAAAATTTTTGTGGTTTTAATCAAAAACGAATGTGCAGGATGAATACAGTTGAAAACATTCCCTTCAAGGCAGTCGAGGAAATCCCTCTAGGACTCCATATGTGGTGGAGCGACTTGGAGGAAGCTAGTAGAAAGTCTATTATGAAAGCTTTAGGCGGACTTACTGGTCTTCTAAAAATCAAGCCGAGGTTGGACATCGTCGAGGCTCTAGTACCGTTTTGGGATCCCGCCCACAACGTGTTCCACTTTTCAGACTTTGAATTGACGCCCATGCTAGAGGAAATAGCAGGGTATGCTGGTCTCAATGACAATCTTAGAAGTCGGTACCCAATGGCACCCAGGGCGGTGACTCCACATAAGTTTTTGGATCTGTTGAACATTAGTCGGGACGTCCAAGACCCACACCTGCCTGAAGGTTTCTACACTTTCTATTTTCTTTACAAACGTTATGCAGATCCCCAGGTTTATGAGGCTAACAACACTGGTCTAACTCACAAAGATCAGGCTAAATGGGAAGCCCGCTGGGGGCTATCTTTTGTGGTAACATTCATGGGAACCTTGATTTTCCCAAGAAGTGACGGATGCATAGATATCGGACTTGTGGGAATGGCAGATTTCATGATGAAAAAATCCAATGGCACACTTATACCGATGGTCTTAGCCAAGATTTACCGTGNAATCTGGTTGATCGAGCACCTCTGTCACCGCCCAGGCTACATGAACTACGGCTTAACCGGTTTGAATTGCATCGAGGAAAATGGTACTCGGGTAAAGGGCCACAAATTTTCTGAGGGCACGGAAGCCTGGAACTCATACTTGAGTTCATTGACTGCCGACCAAATCGAGTGGACGTTCGGGTGGCTCCCTATTGGTGAGGTTATCAATATGTCTGCTGAGGTTTGCTATCTCCTGTTAATGGTCCTGCGAAGCATTCAGCCATATTTCCCACACCGGGTCTTACGCCAGTTGGGGAGACAACAGGGTGTTCCCCATGACGAGGACTTAAGCCAACAAGCCATTGAATTATGCCCGAGAGCTGCATTTCCTGAAGGTAGGGTCCGTCAAATCTGGAACGAATACAGGTTTTTAGAACCTCAAACTCGGGTGAGAAACTTATCTAAAGGGGAAGTGGAGCACGCCTACACTTCTTGGTATGGCATAAGAGGCAGAGAGCATCAGGAGCAAGAACGACCCGCAAAGAGACCCCACGTGCAACAATTCACTAAGCAAACACAAGAGCACTTGGCTTGGTTAGAAAATAAAAATAGCTACCAAGCTACCATAAGCAAGTTGGAAGCCCAGATCAGGGAAATCAAATTTGAAAACATTCTACAAACTGCCACAATTGAAGGGGATAAAAATAGGTTAACCCAAGAAAATGAAGTTCTCCGGGCCCAGATACAGGAATTAAAAATAGCTGTTGAGAACCCAGAGAGAAGCAGAACTGATGAAAGGCTTATCAACAGTCTGAGGCATAAAGTGTGCAGCTATGGGAATGATCTAGACAAAGCTGAAGAAGAACTGGACGGAGTTCGGGAAAGATTAGCAAGAAGTGCAGAGGAAAGAACAGAGTTTGTCCAGAGACTGAAAAGGAAATATGACCAAGGATTCATAGGCTTGAAGGAAAAGGTGGCCATCCTCGAGAACAAAATGGCCAAACAGGTAAAAAGGTTCAAGGCAGTCAGGGAACAATGCTATACCATGATGGTTCAGTTGGAGGAAGGTTTGCAACAATTGCAAGAAAAGAGTCATAAGGACGCCCAAGTTCTAGAAGCTAGGTCTCAACAGATCGGGCGCTTACTCCAGGAAAAAGGCATTATCAGGCAGAGGGTCAGAGAAATTTCGGATTATATTGTCACAAAATGCCAAGATTATGAAGATATGACTCAGACCACCTTCTTCTCGGCAGTAATGATATTCGTCCACAAGATAATGGACGACCTACACTGCCTCCAGCAAGGTTTGGTACGGAGGCCCGTGTCAAGACCGAATAATGTCCCGCTGGCCCCTGGAGCAGTTGAAGCACTCATGTATTATTGATGTCCTTTTCGAGTCTGTATTTCATTTTCCTGCTTGAGTCTACTTTAAGTCTTTTTAGTTTCTTTAAAATTTCCAAGAAAATATGTCGGAGTGTTTTGTAATGAATGAAAGCTAGAAGTTTTTTCCTCTAATGAAATGAAAATTCGAAAATGCTTATGTCCTTTGGTATTTATTGCATGAACTACGTGATGATCTGATTCACGCGGCACCTAATATGTAGGCAATCCACATAGTATTCAATCATAACCATAAGAATAGAAACCGAGCGAGGAATAAAAGATCGGAAACAATAACAGAAGAAGGGAAAGAATGATAAAAAGCGAAAAGCTGAGAAATAAAGTCGGGATGAAGTACACAACTGTTGCAAAAACATATAGAAAAGTGTTTAAATTGCTCAGGTCCATTGCATACCCTAAACGTGTGATTGCCTATGTGATAAACGTTTCAACCTAACATTTTGTTGGTTCGATCTTAAAGGTATTTTTAGGTGGTTGGTTTTGCGGTAACCTGGCTTCCCATCCTTACTTCACTAGATCAAAAGGGAGCATAGAAATGACGTCTGAAAGTCACTTACCAATCGTCAACTCTTCCGTGGAAGACCTAAATCCAGCCATCCCAACATCTGAGTCAACAACAACTAAAGAAAACAGGACTCTATGTTGCCGCATGCTGGAAACATGGGATGCATGGTCCAATGGTAGGGAACCACCTAGTACCATCCCGGGTTTCTCAGAGATAATTCACAGGGCAGGCGGGACATCCAACATCCCCATAAGCTACCCAGCCACACCGTTTGGATATCAAACTATATCTGCTCACTGTGCCGGAAGGCCTTCTGAGGTTATCCCCCAGGCCCTGTTTTCCGGTGTGTCTTCCAACATCTTCACCGCACCACCAATCTCTGCCACGACCCCACCGACTATTCCTGGGCCAAGTTTCGAGCCGCCAGCATTCACATCCAAACACCGTCCGTCCATCTGGATACCACTCATATTACTCCCAATGCATACCCCCAACAAACTCAGTCTGGGGTCACTTTGGGACAAGATAAGAAAAGCCCCGAGCACGAAGAAATGGCCTGGAAAATGAAGAGTATTGAGCAGAGCCTCAAGAATATACAGGGGTTGAGCGGGCAGAAAAGCGTCTCCTATGCAGATTTGTGCATGTTCCCGCACGTCCACTTGACTCTTGGGTTTAAAACCCCCAAGTTCGAAAAATATGACGGACATGGGGACCCCATAGCTCATCTGAAAAGGTACTGCAACCAGCTCCGAGGAGCAGGTGGGAAAGAGGAACTTCTTATGGCATATTTTGGAGAAATCTTGACGGGAATTGCATCAAAATGGTACATGGACCAGGATATATCCCACTGGCACATATGGGATGACCTGGCACGGGACTTTGTCCGGCAATTCCAATACATGTGGACATCTCTCCCGATAGGAACTCACTATCCAATCTCAAAAAGAAACTCTCAGAGAGTCCGCTATCAAATGGCGCGAGCAGGCCTCCAAGGTCAAACCTCCGATGGATGAGGTTGAAATGGTCAGCGTCTTTCTACAAGCACAGGAAGCTGATTACTTCCAAAATATGATGTCCGCCATGGGCAAACCGTTTGCGGAAGCAATCAAAATTAGAGAAATAGTGGAGAATGGTCTAAAAACTGGTCGTATCCTGAGCCAATCTACCATAAGAGAAACCTCCCAGGCCATCCAAAGCGGATCCGGGAGTGCAGCCAATAGAAAAAAGAAAGAAGAAGGGGCCATGATGGTTTCCGATGTCAGGAAGCCTCAACAATACCCACGTCCATTTCCCAAAGCTTCCCGACATTACTATCCTCACCAAGATGCAGCTTATGCTACGCCCCTCTTCCCTATGTGCTAATGAACGCTCAACCACATCCCAGGCCGCAACAACAATACAATCAGAATAGAGCTCCACCTCCGAGAAACAACCATCCTCCCCAAACTCCATATAATCCACGCCCTCCCCAAAACTACACGTACAATACCTAACCCCGTGAACCACCACGAAAACCCAATTTCACTCCTATGGGGGAGCCGTATTCAAGCCGCTTCCCAAAATTAGTCCAGATGGGGATTCTACAACCCGTACCTCCGACCAGGCAAAACCCAGCATCAACATCATACAAGCCGGGAACCAATTATGCCTACCATTCCGGAGCAGGAGGGCATGACACGGAGGAGTGTTGGACCCTCAAAAGGGTCGTGGAAAGCCTTATAGAACAAAATAAAGTGGTGTTAAGGGACGAAAAAGCTCCCAATGTGACGAACAATCCACTGCCCACTCACAATCATGGGCCCGTCATCGGTATGATTTGCGAGGACCAGAATTTTGATCTAGCTCTAAAGGCCATCATCGCCATCGCATATGTAGAAAGAAAGCCCAAGGAGGCACCCAAACCAATCAAGGAGATGAAGAAGAGTAACCCCGTCCCCCAGGTCACGGAGAAGGCTGAGACTGAAACAAATATGTGACCCTCTAAAGACGTTGTCCTTTACATCCCCAAGGCACCCAGGAAGGAACAAAGTGTGTTGAGCCCTCCCAGAAGGTTACAATTCAACAAGGCAATAATGAACGGCCCAAAAATGTACGTGCCAAAAGGGACGTATGTGGCGCGGGGGCAAATAATTTCACCAAGGCTGAATGAGCCCGTGGTTATTAGTCGCGCGCCGCAAACTCCCATGAAGAATACTATTGTCGTCCCCTGGAATTACCACAGGACGGTGGTGACGTACAGAGGGAAAGAATTTACTGGGGAAACAGGCGATATAAACTCATCAAAATACCTCGACCTGGAAGAACTGAACAAAAGCAAGCTGAAACGCTTTCCTCCTAAAAGGTCGATCTGTGCCGGAGAGGCAGAAGAATTCTTCAAGAATATGAAAACCGCTGAATACGCCATAATTGAGGAGCTTGGAAAGTTCCCCACTCAGTTCTCACTTCTATCCTTGCTGGTAAATTCACACGAACATCAGAAAATCCTGATCAAAACCCTTAATGAAGCATACGTTCCGACCAACACCACAGTTGAGCAAATGGAAAGAATGGCAGAACAATTTTTTGAAGTCAATCGGATCTCATTTAGCAAGAATGACTTGCCCCTGGAAGGGGATGCCCACAACAAAGCTCTCCACCTAACTGTTAAATGTGAAGGTTACTATGTGAAAAGGGTTATGATGGACGGCAGATCTGGGGTTGATATTTTCCCTCTATCGACCCTACAAAGAATGGAGATCGGGACTGAAAGAATCAGGTCCAACAATGTGTGCGTCTGTGCATTCGATGGTATCAAGAGAGACACGATCCGGGAGATTGATTTGGTCTTGACAATCGGCCCTGTAGATTTTGAAGTGACATTCCAGGTCATGGATATGGATACTTCCTACAATTATCTCCTGGGAAGGCCTTGGATCCATGCAGCAGGGGCAGTTCCATCTACTCTCCACCAGATGGTTAAGTTCGAATATGAGGACCAGGAAATCGTGGTCCATGGGGAAGACGAGCAATCTATTTACAGGGACCCATTAGCCCCATGCCTGGAAGCAAGAGAGGGCAGCGAGCACATAGTCTACCAGGCTTTCGAGATTGTGGTTGCGGACCAGATCAAAAGCATCAATTATGGTCGCCAACGACATGATTAAACATGGGTACACACCTGAAAAAGGTCTCGGGGTGTCCTTGCAAGGCATTAAAGAACCCGTCACTTTGCCTACCAATAAAAAGTTTTTTGGCATAGGGTTTCAAGCTACTCCCGACGATGAACAATGGGCTGACCAACGTAAGAAAAATGGTTGGGTATTGCCTCAGCCGATCCCACACATCACCGCATCATTTGTCAAGCCAAAATACGTGGAGGAAGAGGAAGAGGCTTTCACGGCCGAAGAAATAGAAGAAATATGCGGAGCAATGAGGCAGATGTTGTATGAGGCCCATATGGTCCAACCAGGAGAAGGCTCCAGCACTGCCGAAGTGCAGTATATGGGGCCTGACGCCAAGTTGCAAAACTGGAAGGCTACTCCATTCCCCGTCAGGCGGGAGTCCCGGTAGTTCAACTTTTGCCATCCTTTCTACACTATGAGTTATTTCAGGGTGTAACTCAAGTGTTTATAAATTCTTGCCTTTAAATTCCGATGTAAACCCTCCTATGTTCAAATTCAATGAAATGAAATCAAAATTTCATCGTCTATTATTCTTTCTGATTTTTGTTTACTTTTCTTATTTTTCAGTGCTAATAATGAGGCTTTAAAAAATATGACATGCTTGCGGACTTCATGCTCTGATCTTAATACGCCGTCTAACCTCAAAATAATGAATCAAGAACTGGAATATTATGAAGAAGAGGCTTTTAGGAAAATAAATCGAGAATTAGAATAGTTCGAGAATAAGCCTAAGCCAAACTTAAACGAAACGGAACCCGTTAACTTGGGCAATGAAGAAGAGATTCGAGAAACCATGATAAGCGTCCACACGGATGAAAAGAGTAGAGACGCCTTGATTCAACTCCTATTTGAATTCAAAGACTTGTTTGCTTGGTCCTACGACGACATGCCCGGACTAAGTATGGACTTGGTGGTACACAAATTGC
>ML402927.1:5692-98342 GCA_005239525.1 Nicotiana knightiana
CATTGCTGAATTTGACAGGATCAAATATTTATCTAAAGAAGTCATGATCAAAGGATGGTCACCAGCACCCAAAGATCAATCCACAACCTCTCAAGCCGTGTCAATGAAATCACCAGGAAAATCTACCTCCAAGAGTGATTTAAAAAAGAGGTTACAAAAGGCCTTGTCAGAAATTGATTCTGATCCTGATGAAGAAGAAATCATGAAACTTCTTGATGAAGCCTCTTCATCACAAAGTGATGACAATGGAGATATGTTGAAACCTAAAGTTTTAGCACAATCTTACCTGGATTCCTTTTATGATTAATCCTAGTTGAGGATATTAAAATCCGGAATAACTAGTCTTTCAGATAGAGACTCAAAGAGTCGGAATTATCTAGAAAGTAAAAGAAGAGTCTCAAAGAGACGGAATTTCTTTTGATTAAAAATCAGACGGACCCAGATAAAATTGGCATATTCTCCCAAAAGAAAATGGCCGACAAAGCTTTATCAAAAAGCAAAAGATTCTTCAAAAAGGAAAATGGCCTACAAAGCTTTTTCAAAAAGCAAAAGATGCCATTACTTTTTCAAAAGCAAAAGCAGTGGACAGCAGAAAAAGAAATCACGAGCTAATCGGAAAGAGGCACTTAGATTTCTCTTTATTCCTTCCTAAGTCTATATAAGACTTGATGTTTTAAAAGAAAGAGAGACCGAAAATTGGACAACTTACAATATTTTCTACTTGCTCTTTACTTCTCTCTGTAATGCTCTAAGCTTCCGCCTATGATTCAATAATCAAGTGAGTTTATCTTTTATTCTATTTGATCCTAAAAATGGTATCAGAGCCATGTTATTATCTTTCTGTTAGCATGAATAGCTAAATACCTGATTGTCTGGGCTGTTAATATTCTTATGATTATTAATTAAGATGGTTTAACATAGCTATTTTCTTAATCATGTATCCTTTTAACTTTTGTTAACTAATTGATAGGATAAGTTTTCAATTTTATCTAGTTGAGGTTACGAACAATGTTTAAGTATGAGGGTGACGATTAATTTTCGGCTTTGGGTATTGGCAAGCCTGATATGCGGTCATCTAGCCTGGGGTGGCGTTTAGACTGCTTGATGTTCCTACCAATAAGATGACTTGACAATGTTTGTATAATATCCATATGCTAGGTAATTTTATATAACATCCAATGTCTATTTGTTTAAACTGTTGTTATTTATTTACATGATCTTGAAAGTCTTTGTTATACGTCCTAGTTATTTAATAGTCATAGAATAAGAAACATGCCTAAGACAACCTTTATTCATCTATGAATACTCATATTGCTAATAGTGTTAACATGTCTATCCCAAAAGTAGAAAATGATTTACAAAATTGGTCTATTCCTAGAGAACCTTTTGAAAAGATTTACCAAATAGGTAATTTTAATCTGTTTAAAAAGATTAACATCAAGACTTGTGAGTCTACATCTGTTATTAATAATTCTCTTGAAACAATCAAGTTGTTAATTGTTGTTGATATTGATAGATATAGAAAGGAATTTAAATTCCTTCATATTGGTCTTGTTCACATTGCTGTTAAACCTCTTTTCCGTAAAGTTTTGAATATTCCTATTTGTCTGCTCCTTAGAGACGATAGACTGTTAAATTTTGATGACTCTCTTTAAGGAGTCCTTGAAAGTAACCTCGCCAATGGCCCGGTGTACTTTAATTGTTATCCCAATTTCTCAGTTGATATCCATGATCCCAATATCATGGATACCTTGATACTTAACGTCAAAACCAAGAATATGAATAGTAAAATTGATACCAGAGAGATAGCCGTAATATACAGGGTATATTACAAGCTCATGAAAACTGTTATAGCCCCAAAGGCTATAAATGCTAGCGTCAAAGGTTTTACTATGCTCATGGAAGAAAACCAAGAGCACAGTACTACTTTCGTTCCTAGGTTACTTAAATGGAACGAAATCCTAGCGGATGAAGAGTGAAAATTCGACTCTATCACCAACCCTTTACCTATTCAACCTAATAGATCTCCTATAGATAGGGTTATTCAATTTTCAGATGGATCTATTAATCTTAAGTTTCTAAGATCCAACTCTATTAGCCAGGCCTCTTCAAGTAGAAGAATGTCTACGACTAGACCCTCTTCTTCTAGCCCCCGGGAGGATGATTTAGACATAACCTAAAAATGCTATCTCCCAGGTATGAATTTGAGGTAGGTGTTAAAATGATTAAAAAAATCAGACCTCAGAGTTCTCACATACTTATTAAATTAGTCATTAATAATGATTTTGTCCTTAACCAAATTGCTTTGTTAGATAGTGGTGCAGATAGAAATTGCATTATTGAGGGATTAATTCCTACCAAGTACCTGCAAAAGGGATCTACTAGATTATACAGTGCTACTGGTGAGCGTATCCTTATAAATTATCCCATATCTGCAAAGAAGGTATTTGTCTTTCTAATGATTTGTTATTACAAAAAATCGGATGAATTGTTGAATTCATTAGAAAGCTTAGGAAAGGCTTCAGGGGAAAATTCGTGGATTTTAAATATCGGATTAGTCTCAATTTGGAGGTTATCTTTGGAGGTACTTGGTTTACTAAGACCACTATAGGTTCGATTGGATTCTTCAATTTGTTTAGAAATAACATGAGGAACTTGATTGGTGTAATTATTCTGTTCAAAGACTGTATTGATGTCTGACATAGTGACGAAGGCAGAGTCCTTTTCTGAAGGTTTCTTAAAAGGGGCTGCTTTGAGGATTTCTTTCCTGTAAGGAATTCTTAATCCTTCTAACGAGGGAGTAATGCTTTCAACCACCTGTTCTTTGGTGTACCACTTGTTTATTAAAACTTGAAGAAATGATTTAGCATCATCAATATGTCCCGAATGCTCAAACCATTTGAAGAATTCAATCTCAGTTTTGAATCTTTTCATATCCTTAAACCATTTATCTCTGAATGAGATTCTCTGAGCTTCAGTGTAAGTATCTATGTACCAAGCTTTATTTTGCTTGGGAGGTGAAAACCATGGGAGGTGAGCGAACTGCCTTTTGGTTCCTTTGAGGACCTCAAGGCAGCAATAACCCGGTGTGGGAAGGAGCCATGGAGGCTGGGATGGTGGTGAGACCACCATAGTTACCGACAAGTCGATGGCCGGTGAGAGGTTAGGTTTAGTAGAGAGAGTTTGAGAGATGAGAGAGATGTTTAAAGGCGGAGTGAAAGAGAGAAATGAGAGGGGAAGGGGTTAGTCTCTAGGGTTAATTAAGGAAAGGGGAGATCTGGACCGTTGATTAAAACTGATCAACGGTCCATATTAGATAAGGGATTGGGTCGGGTAGGATAGTGTATTGGGCTTGGGGTATTTGGGCCGTTTTTAATCAGACTTGGGTCTGGTTTAATTAGGTTATAATTGAAATAGAAGTGGCTATCTGCTAAATACCCATGTAAATTAATTAAAACAATTTATAAAAATAGCTGTTAATTATAAAAATGAATTTCATGCGTAGAAAATAATTACGATGATTACTTAGTATTTTTAAAATACAAATGATTAATTTCTGGATAAAAATAGTATAAAATCATATGATTGGGTGCAATTATACCCAAAAGGTGCCAACTTGGCTAATTATGAAATAATTTGGTCTTAATAGGACCAAAAAATAATTAATGAAACCAAGAAATGCTTTTGAAATAATTTGTAATGCAATTTTATAATTATTTATTGGCAATAAAATGTTGGATAGATTAATACAAATATAGGAAAATTGTGGAAAAATATCAATTGCTATTGATACATGATTTTGAAGCTATATATGCAAATATAAAATATTTTGAGAAAAAATTGGGTATCAACAGGATCCTCAGAGGTCGAGGTCCTCTTTCTCTTCTTCTCCTTTACCGGCTTCGGGAACGCGATTGAAGTCTCTTCCTCACCAGATGGGGGCCTCATGGCAGCATCTTTGCCGAGACATGCAGGAAAAGAAATTGAGTAAGTATAGGAAGAACGTTTTAATCGAATCATCAAATACATAAAAGGGGCTTACCATGATTTTTGGCTTCCCATCGGCTTTTCGATAAGTCACGCCATGCACATTCAGCATACGTTGAGGACGAGACTAGATCCCTGACCCAGCTCTCGAGGTTAGGGATGGAACCAGGCATCCAGGCAGCAGCTATATCGAAAAAAAACATCGATAAGAGTAAGGGAAGAAGCAAAGTAACAAATAGAAACTAATAATGTGATCGTACTTACGTTTCATATTCCACCTCTCGGGGAATGGCATCTTCTCGACCGAAAACAGGTTCGAAGTTTTCACTCTGAGGAATCGACCCATCGCTTCGATCTTTGTCCTCGTCTATGCTGGAGATGAATACTTTGGTGGCTCGACACTAGAGCTTTATTAGCCCACCTCGATAAAGCAGGGGGCTATATAACCTGATGAGGTGGTCGAGGGTGAAGGGGAGCCCGTCGACATTGCTCGAGAAGAATCGAAGCAATATTACGATCCTCCATAAGGAGGGGTGGATTTTCCCAAGTGTCACCTGGTACTTTTTGTAGAAATCCACAATGACTGGGTCAAAGGGACCCAACGTGAAAAGGTAAGTGTAAACACTCAATAACCCTTCCACGTGGGTAGTAATATCTTCTTCAGGGGCCGGTATCACGACCTCTTTGTTCTGCCAGTTGCAATCCTTCTTCACTTTTTCGAGAATATTCTCATGTATCGAGCATATGTATCTCGATAGCGGCTCGCAACGACCGGAGACCGACGAAATTTTCTCGATCTTGAAATCGTAACTGATAACGCACCCCTCGGGAATACATTCCTCAAGGTGTGGTTCCACCGGTGCTTTCCCGCTGGTCGGTTGAGAGGATGAAGCGGTTTCCTTTTGAGGCACAGTCTCTGATGTTTTCGCCATTTAATTTAAGAAAGATGAGGATGATAAGATTTGGTATTTTAAGAAGAGGATAACGGTGAAACTTGTAGATTTGCAGATGAGGAACTTGAGAAATGCAAAGAACTTTGAAGGTTAGAACAGAAGAGGTTGAAAGTAAAGTTTGAAAGAGTGTAAAGGAGGCCTATTTATGGGTTTCACGGCGACGGTTCAAAGTTGCTAGTGGGCGATCGTCAACTGACACATATTAATAACTTGGGGAATTGTACCGACGGGACATTTCATTCACATCTGCCGCTTACGTCACAGTAAGGACGTCATGACATGTCGAGGTAAAAATCGAAGGCTCAATTAGTTTTTTGTCATTTAACTCCAAAAAATGAGTGGACTATCTGTATACTGTTAAAATCGGGTCCACCCGATTTTACTGATTAACCGAGACCAACGGGATGGATCGAAGATCGGCCCCGTAATAGATCAGACCGAAGCATGAGGATAAGGTACCGAGTTCGGGATTCGAGGTATCTGTCGAGGTCCAGATCAGTAGTAATCGAGACCAAACGAGATAGACATCAAGCAAGACCGAAGATAGCATAATAACATAAAGGAGATATTCGTGATTGGTCGAAGATCATGGCGAAAATCTCGGAATGGATCAAATCAAGAACGGTTATTTAGCTAATCCTGGGATTTCCTTCTGTAATAAGAATTGTACCATAAGTAAAATTTCTCTACTATATAAATGGGGTTCTAATCATTTGTAGACCATCTTATTCCCGCATATCAAAACAATATAACACTCTTTTTTGCTTATACTCTTTTGTTCATCAGCTTGCTTTATACTTTACTATTCTGGTATCAGTCAGTTCGAGGGCACTCTAGCTCGAGGACTGGATTACATTTCAACACTGATTTGCTTTACTTTATTGTTAATTTCTATTATTAATCATCATATTTATCAATTGGTATTAGGTAAAATTATGTGTCCTTAAAACCACTTATAAGTTTAATTATTATCGCTTTTAAGGGTAAACACATTTCTTCGAAACTTTCTTTACAAGTGATTTTGCAATGTTTATTAGTTGAAGCTTGATGATCTTTGCATCAAATACTCTTTATTCGTGCTACAGACAACTGTTAAATCAGATCAAAGAGAATTTCCCATTAGTTTGTTGTACAAGGTTTATTACTTCTAAGTAGGATAATATAATCAGCATTTGTGTTTACATAATAGAACAGCCAGGTTGATCATCATATGAATCTCTAACTTGATAAACAGGGTATTGAGGCAGGGCATAATAGTAAGGAGTTTGCCACTGTGCCACGGCCGCAGCAGAAGCTTGGGGCTTTGTATCAGAACCAGTTTTATCTTTATTTTCGCCACCACCAGTAGAAGCAGGGCCAACGCTTACCAGTTCTGCCTGCCCTAATTTCTTTCTGAGCAAATTTGTCAGTGTCACCGCGTCAATCTCATCTCCCACCACTTCTAACTGATTATTCTCTTCCCCTTTCATAGCTGCTGATTCCACACCTAAGTAAAAAAAAAAACAACAATATATATTAATCCTAATGATTTTCACAAGATTTTGATTGAAATCATTAGAATAAAGAATTAAAAGGAAACAAATCAATATATACCTGGCTGAGAAACAGCAATTTTGAAGGCCTTGGACCGATATTTCTGATCATTCCCATTTAAGGATAATTTGATAACCACCTTTTGCTGTCCAATTTAAGAGCACATGTTAGTAAACAAACCCGAACTATAGTACTTACAAAGATAAGAATCACTGCTTAGGTATTAAAATGACAACAAATAATTAGACATGCATACCTTCATTTTCTGGCTTGTGATGTTTCCTTTGCAAAATAAATCGGGTGGAGTGGGGTTTGTGATTTTCGAAGTGTTTGGAAATTGCAGTGAAGAACATGTACATTCTGATACTATTTATAGATGGACCTTTGTCTAAGCCCCAAAGTATAATCCTCAAGTCAACAAGTCAGACTTAGTCTTCTTTTTCTTGCAGTGAAGAACCTGTACATTCTGATACTATTTGGTGTTTACTAAATAAATTAGGGTAAACTTTTATTTTTAATTTTAACTTTGGATTTTTTTTAACGAACTTTGAGAGAAGAGCCTTAAAAAAGTCATCTTTGTTATTGTAGTGTTTTATCGTGAGATTAATAATCTTGGAATTATTACCGTACTTTTAATTGGGATAGAATAATATGACAATTGTGGTACAAATTAACCTGAAATTGCTAATTCCGGATTCGAAATATCAACCAAATGCAGAATGAAATAATTCGCCATCTAAGTATTCACAATGTATTATTTCATCATCAAGCTCTAATATTGCAATGTGGGTATACAAACTGAATCGGGAATCGCATCAAATGGAAAAGTCAAACTAAACATATTAAAAACTTCAATTAGATTTGGTTTGATTTGGTTTGTAATTGAGTAAAAAAATTCGATGATCAAACGACATATAAATATAGAATTTTTGTATATACTTTTAAGACGTTTCATATTTAGTTAAATATGAAGTGCTCTATTTTTATAACTTTAAATAATGGGTTGTATGATCAATTTCTTATTTAGTGTAAGTGAAATGCATCAGTCTTCTTCCATATTCATATGTCAAGATCTATTAAATTCTTATATCTTTTTCGAATTTAAAGTGGCATTTTCATAATTTAAAATTAAATATAAAGTATCATTATATAGGTATCATATTAATTTTTATATTTAATTATTAAATTCAGTTAACCTTGAAAGTGTACATCAATAAAAAAATAATGTTACTCAGAAAATTTTCCCATAAGAATATGTTAATAGATCATATATTTGCTAATTTTTTTTATTTTTACTAAATATATATTTACTTATAAAAAATTTAACAAAGTAATATTGAAATAATATTATGGAACAGGAAAACTTGAAAACTCGAAAAAATCGAAAAAATCAAAGCAATCCAAATCGATATAGTTAATTTGGTTTGGTTTGATTTGGTTTTAATAAAAACCGAATCAGTCCGGTCTATGTACACCCTGACTGCAATCAAAGAAGGCATTTCCCAATGATGAGGTTTGTTAATTGCACCCTATTATCTGTTTTAAGGTCATTCATTAAGTGAAGTTTCCTTTAGTCTAATGAGTTGAATTTCGCTTTTTGAAGGAATGGAATGAACTTTTATTTTTGTAGACAAATTTAATTTACTAGGCAAGCGGCGCACAAAATCTAAATAATGATCTTAAAAAAGGACAATTGTGCAAATGCCTTGTTATTTCATACGCGGGATGGCTCACTTTTTTCCCAGTACTTCTGGTCCCATATAAAGATGTCTCGTTAACTCGTTTCTTTTACTACTAGGAGTAATATTTTAAAGACTTGTTCACACGATTGAAAAAATGTTGATTTTTCTATTGGCATTGACCACGAAAGCCAACTACCTAGTCAATTTTAAATATTATGTGCAATCTTGAAATTATTGCCAATTCTTCGAAGGATGAGTCGCCCCGATAATTCAATCAAAGAAGGTGAATGATCGCTGTCAAAAAGTAGGGGTGACAAATGGGCGGGTTAGGTTGAATTTGGGCGGGTTAAGATGTGTTAGGTTAATAAATGGGTCATTGCCTAATCCAGCCCAAAGTGTACTGGGCTTTTGCATCCGTACCCATTTTTTGTGCCACGTTTTAACTTATACCCGCTTTGTAAAAAAAATTGTATCCGTACCCGCTTTTGCGCATAATTTCAGCATGCGGGGCTGAAGTAGCAAAGACAATCACGCAAAACTTCAGCATTCTAGTAGACGGGCCTGAAGTAGCTTGCGAACTTCAGCTCTAGTAAATGGAAAACTTCAGCTCTAAAGCTGAAGTTTTTGTCTTTGTAAATGGGAAGTTCAGCATATGGGGCTGAAGTTCCCCAGTTATAAAGACAAAAACTTCAACATACGGGCTGAAGTTTCCCCAGTTACACTGGAGAACTTCAGCTCTAGAGCTGAAGTTTTGTCTTTTGTAAATGGGAACTTCAGCATACGGGGCTGAAGTTCCCAAGTTATAAAGACAACATCTTCAGCATACGGGGCTGAAGCTCCCCAGTTTACAAAGAGAAAACTTCAGCTCTAGAGCTGAAGTTTGTAACTGGGAAACTTTAGCTCTAGAGCTGAAGTTTTGTCTTTGTAACTAGGGAACTTCAGCCCCGTATGCTGAAGTTTTGTCTTTATAACTGGCGAACTTCAGCTTAATTGGTGAACTTCAGCTCAGCGAGGGAAAGGAGAGCTGAAGTTATTTAAAAAGTGGGTACAAGTTAAAAGTTTTTAAAAAAGCGGGTATAGGTTAAATGGGGGCGACCAAATAGGGTGCCCTGCGTAGTTTTTACAAGTGTACTTGGGCTAAGATGGGCTGGGTTACGATGGGCGTAAAAATTTCACGGGGCGCCCTATTTGATCGCCCCCATTTAACTTATACCCATTTTTTTTAAAACTTTTAACTTGTACCCACTTTTTAAATAACTTCAGCCCCCTTTCTCCTCCTCCTCCTTCTTCTTCTTCTTCTTCTTCTTGTTCTTCTTCTTCTTCTTTCTTCTGTTGTTGTTGGTGCTGCTATGGAACTTCAGTTCATGGATGATTGCCATAAATATGTTTATCAGAGTTGAACTTCGCCAGTTACATAACAAAAACTTCAGCTCTAGAGCTGAAGTTCGCCAGTTACAAAAACAAGAACTTCAGCTCTAGAGCTAAAGTTCGCCAGTTACAAAACAAAAACTTCAGCTCTAGAGCTGAAGTACGCCAGTTACAAAAACAAAAAGTTCAGCAATTACAAACAAAAGCTTTGCGTTAAGACGTGCACAAGTTAAACAAAAACTTCAGCAAATAGAGAACAAAACTTCAACTAATATGCTTAAGTTCATCAATTACAAATAAAAATTTCAGCACACTTGGTTCAACACACTTGCTACTTAAGGCCCGTCTACTAGAATGCTGAAGTTTTGCGTGATTGCCTTTGCTACTTCAGCCCCGTATGCTGAAGTTATGCGAAAAAGCGGGTACACTTATAATTTTTTTTCAAAGCGGGCACAAGTTAAAACGTAACATAAAAAGCGGGTATAGATGCAAAAACAATGGGTCATAACTCAACCCGCCCAACTTGACCCATGTTTTAAAACGATGCTCATCTTGTAAAAAAAAGCCTTTCACCTAAAAATGAGTAAGTTGAAAAATATTTTGCGTAAGTTAAAAAATATTTTGCGGGCGTGGGGGTAGAGGTAGGGGTAGAGGTGGATGGGTGGTGTAGAAAAATAAAA
This sequence comes from Nicotiana knightiana, assembly GCA_005239525.1. NCBI lineage: Eukaryota > Viridiplantae > Streptophyta > Magnoliopsida > Solanales > Solanaceae > Nicotiana > Nicotiana knightiana. The sequence goes on from ML402927.1 coordinate 15,896, forward strand.
AAACAGAAAATAAAAATACAAAAGAAAAAGTAAAAAAAAAAAATTTGAGGGGTTTTTTTTTTGGGGGGGAGGGAGGGAGGAGGGGTAGGGTAAGGGGGTGAGTGGTACAGAAAACCAAATAAACAGAAAATTAAAAATAGAAAAAAAAAGTACAAAAATAATTTAAGGGGGTTTTCGCACGGGGTTGGTGGTGATAGGGGTGGGTGGGTGGTGCAGAAAAATAAAAAACAAAAAATTGAAAAAAAAAAAATTTAGGCAACTAAGTAAATTTCTAGATAAGTTAGGTTGAGATTCCTTTGTTTTGACTGAGTTTCATGGATTGTATTTGGGCTGCTTAATGGGTCATAATAATTATAAAAAATAATGCGTTAACTTGGGCTCAACTCAAGTAGACCCATGAGTTAAAATATTTGTAATCCAACCCATTAATCTTTAAACGGATTAGACGCATTGAATGAGTTTGAGCTCAAATTACCACCCTTATCCAAAAGCATGTCAATATTGACAGCTTTGTTCCTCTAACTAATTTGCAAAATGTGTTTAATACTTAAATGGAAAAATGATGGTACTAAATATATTTTTATATGACTCTTTCTAGCTGTAAAGTTGCCCTACATGCTGAAATCTTCCTCTCGAGTTAGTCTTTACTTTGACAATCTTGTCTTTTCTTTTTCTTTTAATTTTCTCGAGTTGAAGTTGACCAGTGTTTAAATAAAATCATAATGTTAAGCCACCCATCCCAAAATAAAACTATTTAAGTATACCACTAAAATGATGTCTAATTAATTAGTGTTACAGCTCATAGTTAAAATTTGGCGAAATAACTAAATGGGGTAACATTATTGTGCGTCCTTTACAATCCTCATATGGACTGGAAAATTAAAAGTAAAATGACTCTATCAAGCAACGAGTAGGCAATTAATATTCATAATCACACTCTTTCTATACGAACCATATCAGTTGAATACCCTCTTGTTGACAAATCACACACTTCCGACTCAGTCAATCTTTCTATCTTTTTGAGTCTTTGTTTAATAAATTTTATGTCTTCATTATGATTGCTTCCTTATCAATTTTCCTTTGATATCTAATGATAAAACTACAGACTAGTCACTTGATTTCTTTCAACAACCAAGTCAAAGCTTTATTAGTCAAAACTTTTGAGATTGTGCTTACACGGAACATATCATCGACCAATTTTGAAAGAGTTTTAACAATCTCAATAACAAATTTTAATTCTAGATTTCTGCAAAGCAAATTAAATTGCTAATAAATGGAAATATATTGAACAGAAATGTAGTGTCTTTTGTGTCCGATCCATTTGGCAATGGTTATTTTATATTGGGATTTTGCAAGTACATAGTACTTTTCGGGTCAAATGGTTTTGTGCCTCGTTACAAATTTATTTTTAATTTTATGATCTCATCTTCTTTTTTTTTTACACACATCGGAGATTTGCTTTTACACATGAGAGATCTATCGTTTACACGTAAGAAATTTAAAAAAGATATTTTCTTAGCTAGCGTTTAGCGTAGATTCTCAAATTTATTTTAAAAAATCTGATTTGGGTGAAGTTTGGTTTGGCGATGAAAAACTCTGTTTGGACATAATTTTGTAAAATATATTTCATATTTTTTTTAATGTGATAAATTTTAAAAACTATCAAAAATACCCAACAACTCTGAAGAAAATTCATACAAAACAAGCGAAACAAATCTGAAGAAAATTTATACAAACATTAGTAGATTTTAGAAAATTACCTTCAAATTTTGCCTTCGTGGTGGATTGCCAGATTGACACAACAACCTTAACGAAGGTTTTCTTATATTTATAGAGAAGGGCAAAGTCGCGTGAGTTTAATGAGGGAAAAGTGGGTAGATATGAATTAGTTACGTTGGGTCATAATAACAGAAAATGGATTTTTTTTTATAAAATACAGAATTTTAGGGCATTTTTTGAAATTTTTTAAAAACAAAAGGGTAATATTTTCGGCTAAAAACAACTGTTGAGTTGGTTTTGGGATTTTAAAACTTGCCAAAATATGGATAAAATCTATAAACAAACAAGTATTTGCCAAAAATATTTGGAAAAAAAAATTGACAAAATCTGTGGCCAAACGGCAGCTTAATTTCAATATTGTAAAAAGTCATGAAGGCCTAATAAAGCCCCACACTTTTCCATCTACTTTTCTTCCACCCGTTGGATATATAGTATTAACCATGGATTTTGTTTGGATACAGTATTTATTATGGAACAATTATTCATTCAATTTTAATAATGTTTTAAATAAATCATATATTAGTCTGTGTTCGTTGCATATATTGTAGATGCTTTAGTATATAGAATTTAGCTTATACACAGAAGATTAATTCATCGATTCTTATAAGTATAAAGTTTGAGTTCACAATCTAACGATAAAATTGGACGAATCGTCAAGAATGATTGTAGCACAACATTAAATATAATTTATCTTGATTATGAAAATGGTTTAATTCCAACTTTTTGTGCTAATACATTTTGTATATATGTATTGAACGGACCAAGTAGAGATAAATATTTTATATTGACTTAATAAAATAAATTATCAAGCCGTTAAATGTACTTATACTCTAAATCTTGATAAAATTATTATTTGATGTGTATATTATTATTATTTTAATTTATTAAAAGGCGAGATTCTTTCGTGGGTCAATATGCCTGGTAAATTGGATAATAATAATGTACATTGACGAAATAATAGTTCGTTGATGAAATCCATATCTCGGTTTAGAGATTGATGATAACCTTTATGAAAGCTTATAAGTTTTCCTATATAAATTTAGCGAGTGTTAACACTTCAAGAGATAACCCGTGAAATCTCGAATATCCTAATGTGATTTTGATAGTGGATTACTTCCGCTGCATATAATAATTCATCACCACAGGCCACTTGAATTTGAAGTAGCATTATAAGCTCTAGAAATTAACTTTTCCACGTAATCACATACATATTGTGGTTAAAGAGTAATTAACCCAATGAGGTAAATAGTCCAAAACAAACAGCCATACTAACCTAATTCTTGGTGAAAGGAAAATACTCTTGTTTTTCAATTTTGTAGTCTTATTTTAGTTGGATGTAACTTCTCTCTGTCTTATAGAAGTTACAAATACTGTTCACGTATATTCATGTCTCACGTGCACAAAAGCAGAAAAGCGTGGGTTCAATGACTTCATCTGAAGTTCTGAACTCATCATTTCGAATCAAATCATAGTTAAAGTCCCTAAAATTTTATCAAGTATTAAATCTTAGATTCTTCCAAACTCATAATTCTAAAAGTGCAAATGAAATTTGAGAATCTTAAGAGTTAAAACCATCCAATTTAAATTCTGAACTTGTGTTATGTATGATGTCCAAAGGGATTTATAAATATTTTGGTGATCTTATATATTGCCCTAAAATTTTGAATTGTAGTTTTCTTTTCCATACAGCACTTCATACTTTTACAGCTTAGGATAGTACCTTATTGAAATCAATTATTCAATCCGAAATTCTTATTTTTCACTATAATGATCAAATTAGAAAGAGGTATTTACAGAAGATCCATAAAGGAAAAATTGAAGGAAAAAAAACACACAGAAAATCTACTGAATCCATTAAACTCTGGACAGACCAGAGACTCGTATGCTAATTTTGACTTCCAGTATACTTGCACGGCTTAAAGTAGCAACAACAACAACCACGTAGTATAATCTTACAAGTGGAGTCTGGAGAGGGTAGAATGTACGCAGCCTTATCCATATCGTGGAGGGACAGAGAGATTGTTTTCGGTAGACCGTCGGGCTAAAGAAGGTGAAGGAAGTCCCGATAAGAAGTAGAATAATCCAATTTGGCATTCAAATTCACATAATGGAACAGCCAGATTGACCATATGAATCTCCAACTTGGTAAACAGGAGGGTATTGAGGATAGGTATAATAGTATAAGGCGGGTTGGGGCTGAGCCACCGCAGCTGCAGCTGCAGCTTGAGGCTTTGCATTTGAAGCTTTGTCGCCGCCACCAGCTGGGCCAACGCTCACAAGCTCTGCTTGCCCTAAATTTTTCCTGAGCAACTTCGTCAGATCCGCTGCGTCTATCTCTCCCACAACTTCTAATTGGTTCTTTTCTTGCCCCGTCATTGCTGCTGATTCCACACCTAATTAAGTAAAACAACAACAATATTTATTAAATCGTAATGAGTTTCACGGGATCTTGATTTTTATTAAGAAAATCGAGAAATGAAAGGGCAGAGTTAAGTACCTGGCTGAGAAACAGCAATTTTGAAGGCCTTGGTCCGATATTTCTGATCGTTCCCGTTCAAAGATAATCTGATAACCACCTTTTGCTGCCCAAATTTATGCACATATATGTGTCAGTAATTAATGAAATATACATTGCGAAGTATCTTTATAGAGTTGAATTACAGTGAAAGGGAAAACAAATTAAATATGCATACCTTCATTTTGTGGGTTTGATGGAAATTATTCTTGCTTAGCAATATCACTCAGTAGAGGCAGAGAGTGGCAGATAAGGAGGAGGAGGAGTTTGTTATTTGAAATGCTGGTAAATTGCAGTGGAGAAAGACTTCAACATTCTTGAGTATTTATAGACCTCTACTCAACTCACAAAGTAGCTAGATAGTCCCTCAATTATTGGTAAACTCTAATTTTGGTCCTTGAATATTTAACTAAGCATAGTTTAACTTCAAATTAATTGAAATTGCGTTTTTGATTTCTATACTTGTATAATTTAGCGAATTATACATGCATGTGAGGCTTGAATCTCAAGTCATTCCCAAGAAAGAGAGCATCAAGTACCTGGGGTCGGTTATCCAATAGAATGGGGAGATTGATGAGGATGTTATGCACCGTATAGAGGTGGGGTGAATGAAATGAAGGCTAGCGTCTAGTGTCTTGTGTGACAGGAAGGTGCCCCTGAAACTGAAAAGTAAATTCTATAGAGCGGTAGTTAGACCTGTCATGATGTATAGTGCTGAGTGTTGGCCAGTCAAGAATTCTCATATCCAAAAGATGAAAGTTGCAGAAATGAGGATGTTGAGATGGATGTGCGGGCACACTAGGCTGGATAAGATTAGGAATGAAGATATCGGGGGAAAGGTGGGTGTGGCTCCCATAGAAGACAAGATGCGGGAAGCTAGACTTAGATGGTTCGGGCATGTGCGGAGGAGAAGCATGGATGCCCTAGTTAAGAGGTGTGAACCGCAGGCCTTGACGGGTGTGAGAAAAGGTAGAGGGCGGCCAAAGAAATATTGGGGAGAGGTGATCAGGTAGGACCTGGTGCGACTTCAAATTTCCTAGAACATGGCCCTTGATAGGAAGTTGTGGAGGGTGAGCATTAAGGTTGTAGGTTAGGAAGTAGGAGGCTAGCGTATGTTTGTCTTAGGCTGGTAGTGGCTTCGATTGTGTCCATATTACTTCTTTAGGATTGCAGGTTAGATAGTAGGAGACTAGTCCGATAGTGTAGTGTGTTAGAGTGCTAGTAGCTCTTGTTGTATCCATATTACTATATTCCGTCTATAGTACTGTATCATTGTTATGCTTGTTGCTATTGCTTTCTCTCTATTTTCTGGTTATTACGTTGCTGATGTTATCTCTCTTTCTTTCTTGCTTACTCTAATATTACTGCGCCATTGTCTCTTTTCATCTTCTTTAGCCGAGGGTCTATCGGAAATAGCCTCTCTACTCCTAAAGTTTGCGTACACACTACCCTTCCCCATACCCCACTTGTAGAATTCCACTAGATTATTATTCTTCTTGTTGTGTATAACTTAGCGAATTATATAAAATTACATCATTTAACTACTCATAATTTTTGTTAAATTAGTATTTACACTCCATATGTGAGGATAATATAGTTCTAATATTAGTCTAAATGTAATATGCTTCCTACATAAAGTAGGGGTGGGCATATATCGGGTGTAACCGATAGTCCGAATCAATAAAATGTTATTGGGTTATCGATATCGGGTTATTGGGTAAATAGTTCGATAACAGTTTAATGTTATTTAACTATTGAATTATCGGTTTGGGTCTCGTTTGCCCAATTTTATTAACGATTTAACCGATATCCCAATAAGCTTTAACAAAATTATAATTTTATCGACTAAGTATATAAAGCCACCTTATGGCTTCATTCTCTCGCTCTCTCAATTCTCTCTGCAGCTACTCTTCATCTTCGGACCTTAATTCTTAAAGTAAGTTTTAAACTTTTCTGAATTTCTCATCTTAATTCTTCAGTTAAGATTTTTAGTTTTAAACTTTAAAGAATTAATTGTTTAGATTTTTACTTTTTTTTTATTTTGTTTTGTTTTGTTGCACTGGTTCTTTAGTATTTTTAAGGTTAGAATTTTATTATTTTCTTGTGAATTATTCCCGCTCGTAGTGATATATTAAGATTAGATTGTTGAATGTCCTATTCCTTACTCCTATTAACTTATAACTTTAAAAATTGAGATCATTCATTGGGATTTTCAAATGAAAAGAAAGTTTTTTTTTCTAAAGTTGAAATTTAATCCCTCTTTTCTTAAGAGCAAAAATTCAGTTTCTTTCTCTTATCAGTATATTCACGATTTCTATAATAAAAACACGAAAGTTTTTGGATATTTTTTGTTCTTATCGGGTTAACTGATAACCGAACCGATAACCGACTAACCGATACCCGATAAATGATATTTTATCGATTCAGTTATCGATTTAGCATATTTAAAAACTGATAATCGATATGTCGAACCGATAACATTCACGATCGAATCGAACTGACCGATGCCCACCCATAACATAAGGAGACCACATAGATGTACAGGGTAAAATTTGATACGACACTTGGTTAACTAAAAAGAGGACACGTGCAATCCAATATGGGGGTGGCTGAGGACCGAACGCAGCTACTCCATTTGTCACCGGAAAGGATAACGTTCATAAATGTGTATTAAATACTCTGCGCCGGTAGTATTTACTAGGGAATATTCTGCAGCATTAAGAGCGACGTTCCATTACACAGAATTTGACATTTATGTTCACCGTTACATATTCATCAATGACCCTCATAATTGACATTAAAGGGGGGTACAATCCTAAGACCTCTTTCCCTATACATAACTATAAATAGTGAGCTCAGTTTCCATTGTAAAGGACACGAATTTTCTGAAAAATATATACTATATTTTATACAAAGTTTTATGCAAGTTTACTTTCATGCAAAGTTTTATGCAAGTTTACTTTCATGCTTTTTGATTTCATCATTGCTAGGCCCGGGAACTGTGTATACAGAATTATTATTACTGTTGTTTCATCTATATTTTAAGGCTAAGTATTATATATTTCTTCAGTTATTGTATTATTTCAGGATCAAATTAGTTCACTTGTTAAGAAACCACGTATAAATCTGACTGTACTATTTTACGATTAAATAATAGACACAATCTAATAGATTCAAGGTTACATGTGCTTAGTCATATATCACAAGATTCAAATTGAATTTATCAGTAATCGAGGGATCAAAAGATGATAAATTAATTCGGAAGAACGCGCATTGAATTGGAATAGCTCAGTCATCCGCCGCCCTTTGTCGTCATGAAGATGACTTAATCTTCGATTGTCTGATCCATATGCGTTGCTTAATTTACTTTTGTGTTCTTTATGGGGGGAGAAGGGGAGAGGGGTGCTGAAAAGTCAATAAGTCAATATGTCATTTTTTGCATGTGGATGGACCATAAGAAATAACAAGTCATCTTCCACGTAGTTCTCTACTACGCGGGACAGTAGGAGACGCAAAACCAGAATAAACGTCTTCTAGGGTTCAAACGAAGAACTAGGTACGTTAAATAACACTAGCATCTTCCTAACTTCTTTTCTGTAGTAATACTATTTGGATCAATCCATAGGTATATTAATTGTTTTATTAGGTACCTACTATCTTTTATTGCAATTAATCTATCTATAATCAATAAATTATAATACATTGGGTAAAATTAATAGGTGATAGGCGAATGTTTCTCGAATAGACACTTGGCAGTGTAGACAGGTAGAACCGTAGGAAATAAGTCAACAAATAGTATACATCGGTATTCGGTTATAGGCATGTGACCGGTATTGTATAAGTTTCAAAAACATCATGAACGGGGAAGAGGATTTGAAAGTAACGTACCGCTTAAAAAAGACAACATTAAAGGAACAGTCATTATAAAAAATCATATAACATTTATTTTCAACTGTTATGCAATTATCAAGAGTGAATTTTACTCACCTTAAAGAGGAGCGTGATTTGGAGATCTTGTCTCCCTTAATTAGCTATAAATAAAAGAAAATTGTACTCATCGAAGGACATGTAATACTTGTACAAAAAAAGGCGGATACTATTCTCTCATTCTATAAAATTTTATTTACTAATATTAAGATTTTCACTTTATTCTTGTCTTCGGAGAGATCAATTCGAAGCCTAGTCTAGTCTTTTCTTTAATTATCCTCATTTTACTCCCTTTCCTCTTTGTTATAATTTTGTTTTAACAGATCAATTCAATCTACGCATCTATAAATCACGTTATATATTCAATCGTATCCTTTTACGAGTAAATACATGTTTCATTTTTAAAACATAATTAAGTATTCAATCACGATCGAGCTCTGAAATAATATTGGAAATAAAATAAGGGATCATTTGATAGAAAGTATTAAAAAAATAATGAAAGCGTGCGTATTATAATCCGTTGTTTAGTATATTTTCTCAACTTATTTACATAACTAATACTCGTATTTGTTATAGATCCAAGTTGGTATTATTCTATGTATAATTAATACATAGCAAACTATGGTATTAGCACGACAAGAATTTTTAATACTTGCACTAGCATGGTTAGCGACATAGTTGCCCCTCCAATCCCTCAAATTAAGAGTACAAAGTTAAAGAATATGGAGGATATTTTTGAAAATAACTAATTGTTTTAAAAATTATGCAATATTTTAATATACCAAACAAAATAATGGATAAAATAACTAATTCCAACATTATTAACACATCATATTCAACACTATTCTTATACTCCTATCAGGTATTAAGCAATAAGGAGGTGCTTGTTACTTGCTTTTCATAAAAAGGGGTCTCACTTTAAAGAGTTTCTCGGAACTTTGAGTGGACATCCAAAAGTCAAAGAGCTTGTACTAATTTGGACAGAAATAAAATATATATGAAGAAACGTAGAAGCGTAAAACTATTTTTTTTTATAAAAGAATCAGAAAAAACAAGTAACTTTTTGGAATTATTTCAGAGACGTGTTCAGACAAAAAATTATTGTTTCTTTGCTTAGTCATAAACCAAATGAGTCAACTAGACGACTGGAGTACTAATTAAGTTTTTAAAGAAATTGAAATTATTAACACCTTTTAAGAGGATATTAACATCATAAAGAACCAAAGCACGGTCAGAGGATGATGCACGTTCGAGATGATAACATCCTACAGGAGTACTAATTAAGTTTAAATTAAGATTTCTTAAAAGTATATTAGCGTCATTAATGACCAAAACATGGTCAAAAGATGATGTTGGCAATGATAAAGCAAGAGATCGTAGCAAATTTCATGTCCAAAGAATGACGCAACCAGAAACAAAGGGTTCTTCATTATTAATCCTAAGTATGAGTTTTTAACCATAGAATATTTGGTTGTTAGTCATTGGGAATGGGATATATATTCTGGACTTTGATTCAATAATAAAATAGAAATATAAGTTGTTTTAAGTAGGAGATAATTTTGAGAGAAATTACCTCCCCCCACCCCCAAAAAAGAAAAAAGAAAATGCTCAAGAGGAAATTAAAGGAAGAATGCACAAAGAAGTCAATCATTTGTTCGTATGTCTTCCACATATTTGTTATTCATTTGGCTTGTTCCTGTATGCACCTTAATCATGGTGTAGAAGGGTAAGTTCAGTAAAAATAAATTAAATAAATGAAAGATGAAATATGAGTTATTGATGAAAGGTTTTATAGCATGTTTGGCCAAGCTTCTCCAAGCTGAAAATCACATATTATTATTTTTTTTTCAAAAAAAATACTTTTCTTTCAAAGTTTGAAGTGTTTGGCCAAACTTTTAGAAGGAAAAAAAGTGTTTTTGAGTAGAAGAAGAGCAACTTTGGAGAAGCAGAAAAAGGAAATTCTTCCCGCAAACACTTTTTTGAGAAGCATTTTTGAGAAAAATATATTTAAAAGCACTTTTAAAAAGCTTGATCAAACACTAATTGCTATTAGAAGTGCTTTTCAAATTAATTTGCCAAACACAAATAACTTTTCACCAAAAGTACTTTGGAAAAAACCACCTTAAAGAAGCATTTCTCAAAATTAGCTGATTTTTCGAGCTTTGCCAAACAGATTATTAGATTCGACAATGCACTGGCATGTATTGAAGTCATTATTGCTCAAGGATCCCAAAGATTGATGGCCTCAGAAGTGTAGGTTGTTTACCCTTAGACAAATAAAAATTAAATTTGTACGTGGTTTAAAGGATATGTGATTTAATTTAACCTAAATAATTAAAGAACAATAAATGATTAAATTATAATGAGAATAAACGATCAAACCGATATGTCTAAGTAATTTAGCCCCGTGTTAGGATTAAATCCAATTGATCACGACCGAGCCCTTGAGATGGAGTTCGGATACAGCTAAATTAATGAACAACTAAAGAACATTTGAACAATTGCTGAAAGTTAAAGTAAATTTATTTTTGTCTTGATATATATATGCAAAAACAGTGTCTAAAAGGTGAAAGGGTTCTTCTCTTTATATAGTAGATGAGTTTTAACACTAATACAATTGTAAATAAGGTAAAATCCTTTTCTTCCTTTCTCTCACGAAAACACGATCTATAACCAATATCGAGCGTGATCCGTGCCGTAATATCCGGCTGATGGCGGATATTTCGGCCCTCCATTTGTCTTCTTTAACCATTTTTCCTTTACCCTCGATCCTTCGTATTGCTCGACCTAAAGTCTCTTCGGGTTCAACCATGCTCGATTCAATCCTTTTGCTACCGGTTCTTATTTGAAGGCACTCTCGGTCTCACTCGAGCTAGTAACTAGTAACGTTGTTCCTCGCTTCTCAATGGGAAATCGGGGGTAACGTTATAATGGATTCTACCCGTACACAAATAGTCCACTCACTTCTCGGAGAATAGATTATAGAAGCGATGAGAAGTGACTAATTGACCCAGGTTCCTTCTCTCGCACATCATGAGCAAGTTGACGAACCGGAACGTCCCATAATCACGTCGCTCTGACTTTTGGCACGTTAGCCGTTGTTTGATCACCCCCAATAGTTACCAAAATTCGAAACGTTATGCATTCATTACTCTTTCCTTACAAAAATTATGGTTTTCTATTTTCACGTTTTTACTATATGATTTTAGACTTCCTTAAGTTAACCTCGACCCTTTTGTATCATTATATGTTCATCAATCCTTCAAATCTTCATATCTTCATATCCTCATTGTTCATCTTCAAACCTTCATACCTTACCTTCAAATCAAATCTTCATATCTAGTCTTCGAATCTTCATACACTTAGATAGGAATTGCAATGACTTCAAAAGCGGTACCCCAAAATACTACACCGACGACTTCTTTCTCGGCCACCGACACCAAGGCAGTGCCTTTGATTAAAGAATGGTAAAGAATTTAATTATAATGAGAATAAACGATCAAACCGATATGTCGAAGTAATTTAGCCTTGTGTTAGGCTTAAATGCTAACAATCGATCATCACCTAGCCCTCGAGATGGAGTTCTGATACAACTAAATTAATGAACAACTAAAGAACACTTGGACAATTGCTGAAAGCCAAAGTAAAAAATTATTTTTGTCTTGATATGCGTGCAAAACTAGTGTCTAAAAATGAAAGGGTTCTGCTATTTATATAGTAGAGGAGTTTTAGCCCTAATACAAATTTAAATAAGGTAAAAATTATTTTCTTCCTTTTCGCTCACGAAAATACGATTTATAATCAAAACCGAACGTGATCCATGATGTGTGGTTATAATTCATGATTTAACGCATTATGTGCCACGCATTTTACGTGCTTTAATGATAAAAATACACTTTGTTTGAGCATAATGGAATTTATTTTATGTGTAGGTGAATTAGAGATGGAAGCTGAGCTAAATGGATGCTTAAACATCGAAAGTGCGCGTGAAAATGGTGAAAAGGAGAAGCCAGACAAAAGCCAGCTCGACCAGGCGTATTAAACACTTTCCCGGCGTAACTAGGAGTAGCTTACACGTTTAGGGCTTATTCCAAACATATAAATAGACCCAAAAATTCCACATTTCTATCAGAGACAAGAGGAGATCGTGAAACACAACTCGGAAGCTCAAAACATTGATTTTTACATCCCTTATTCCTTACTCTGTAATTTAATTATGCAATTTACTTTGGATTTGATTACTATGAGTATATGAAGCTAAACTCCTAATCTAGGGTTTTGATGGAACCTTTTGTATGATAAATTCTTGTTATGTTTTTATTTTTATTAAGCCGTTAGATTTCTCTACTTGTTCAACTACGTGTTTACTGTTGTTGATTGAATGACCATCGATTGACTGTGCCTATTTATTATGTGTTGCTTGAGAAATGATACATATTTAGGTGGTTTTTGAACAACGTCACTCCTAACGTATGTGAGAAATCAATACAACAGGTTTAACGGTAGGTTTAGAAATAGCAAAACCTTAACGTGGTCATAATGAGCGGTTAGATAAAGCCAACTACAGTAGTTCGAGAGAATATATCTAGTAAATTATTGTAGTTGCTCGAGAGAGAATTACGGAACCTAAAGTGCTCACGATCAGTACAGAATACATAGGCAAAATTATAGAGAACATAGCAGGAAGAATTCCAGCATTTGGGAAAATCATAACTCTAGACCTCCTTAGTCTTGTCTCAAATTTCATCCTTGTTAGTTGATAATTTTACTGCGTTATAATATTTGTTAGTTAATTAGTTATAAATAAATATTATAATCTCTATATTTAGGAAATTATTTGGACTTGTGTTTCTTAGCAATATTGAACAACTGTAGCTAAACCTTAGTTCTCTGTGGGATTCGACTCTGGACTTATAGATCGGATTATATTTGCAGGGACCGCTTATCCTTTTTAGGACTAGAGTTGGGCGTGATCAAATTTTAGCGCCGTTGTCGGGGAACTAACGGTGTAGCTGTAGGTGTAGATGTTACTAGGTTTCAAGTTTTAACTTTTATATTTATTTTCTGTATTTTATTTTTTTATATTTTTGTTTTACTTGTTGATTTGAGAAACGTGACATCTTGGAATTATTGAAATTTAGGTGTAGATAATTCTACTATTGATCCTCATACATATTGTGAAGGAAACCACCCATGGCAAAATTTTTAAAATGTTCCTGAGAGCGAGTTATATGAACCAACTCATTCTTATTTGTGGAATGTGTGTGATGTGTGTGGTGGTCAAAATGGTTACTTTCATGGTTGTGCTTATATTTCTTATCCTCCTCCAACCCCTTACTATGATGGTTCTACATTTTCTTGTGAAGTTAATAGGAACAAAGAACTTGGGGATGCGAACCTGAAGGAGATCAAAGATAAGTTAAAGTGCCTTCTGGAACAAAATAATGAGAAACAACTACAGATAGAGAGGCAAGAGGCAACTATTCGCAACTTGGAGGCTCAATTGAGTCAAGTGGTTGGAGCTGTTAATGCTCAACAAGCCAATATTGGGGATAATAGCCAAGAAGAGCGTGAATTTTAGGTGTTAATTAAGGAGGTCAGAGTAGAACACCAACAACCTAGCCAACTACCATTTGAGGATGTCGATGTTGAAGAAGTGAGGCTAGAATCAGCCAAGGACTTTGAGGATATAAATTTTGTTGACTCTAGTATCATTGATGTTGAGGACATTGAAAGTTCTAAAGCTCATGTGTTTGAGCGCATTGGTCCTTACTCCAAACATTTTTCCACATTGGTCTTGGATGTTGATATGTAAATAGAGTCATCCGAGCCGATTGAGGAGTCAAGGAATGAGGAACAAGGTGCCTAGATCCTGGAATTTTACTTGCCAGAAAGACAAGACTACATACCTCATCTAAAATCCAAGAAGTGTAAAATAGTACAATGGTTGCTTGGGCCAATTAGATTTGTTCCATCACCCCTGGAGCATAACCGAAAACTTGAAGCCAAATTGAGGGCTCAATTCATAAGTTCAAGGTGGAGGCAAAAAGTGATTCACGCGTGCCGTGACGTTAGATCAAGCGCTTGTTAGGAGGCAACCCGGTTTTACTGTTTCATTTTATTTTATTATTTCTTGTTTTTTCTAATTGTATTATTTTTGTAGTGTCAATTTTTGATTTTCTAGGAGCATGGAATGCAAAGCCATTGGAAGGATGCAATAACAAACCACATGGTTGGAACTAAATGTGAGGTACCGCACGAAGGATCAGGCCTGGGAGAAGTCTGAGTAACCTATGAGCTGCTAGTACTTCGGCCTTTGGCCTACCAGATAGTTTCTTTTACCCTTTTATTAGTTATCGTGTGCATTGGGGACAATGCACAATTTTAAGTTTGGGGTGAGGAGATTGTCTGGGTGACTACCTATGCTATTTTAGCTGTATTAGTTTAATTAAATAATAAATTAAAAAAAAAGTTTAAAAAAAAAAGAGATAAAAAAGAAAAAAAAATGAACAACTCAATTTTTTTAAATCTAAATGTGGAGATTATCTGGGTGACTGCCTATGCTATTTTAGCTGTGTTAGTTTAATTGAATAATATTTTATTTTTTTCTAGAAAAATGAAAAAAAAGCAAAAATATGTTGGACTCTTCCCGACGATGGATCTCCTAAACAGTTTTCTTGAGGGAAGTAAGTCTAAGGAAAATACCAAAAAGATTTTTTCAGGTAGTGTAATAATTCTCCCTTGAATTTTCTTTGGGCCGCGGTTCTTTTCCAAGGATTTTTAGTTGAACCGGGTCTAGGTAGTTTTAATTTTTAGGAGTAGGAGTCCACGATGCTATGCATTTAATCGCAGCAATAACTCTGAGCTTTGTGATGCCTTGAGACTACTTAGTATTTTGGTTGTGACGCTTAGGCTCAATTTTTGACTCTAGGATAAATATCTTAAATCGTGGATCTTAAATTTGCTTAACTGCTTTGACTGGAGCGTCGTGATAAAACCAATCGTGAATGAGGTTGTGCCATGTCTGTGTGAGGTTTGTATGTATTCTGTGCATTGCATTTGATTTCTAGAACTTGACCAGTGTGTGTGCAAAATTAAATAGTAGTCTTATTCAGTCTGAGAAGTGATTTAGGCATTTCTTTGTTAAGCCAGATACATATACAGTATCCACCTAAATGTTATGTATCATAGTTAAATCCTTTGATCCTATAATCCTGTTTCTTTGGTAAGCACATTACAAGCCGTATCCCGTTGTTTGAACCGACCATATATTTGAACCTTGTCACCTCTCATGAGCACTTGAATTGTGATGAATTATGAAAAATTTAAAGTATGGGGCGGTGAGTTGGCTTTTGAGTGGAACAAGGAAATAAGCAGAAAGATGCACTGTATTAAAAAAAAGTGTCAATAAAGCCATTTGGATAGGAAAGAAAAAAAAAAGAGAAAAGAAGGAAAATATATATATATTTAGTAGCTGTAGTATATGGAAGAAGAAAGAAATTTTCTTTTATATATAATTCCTGATGGTGGTGGCTTTTGATGTATTGGTGATTAATGAAGTAGGGGTAAAATATAGGTGAAGTTAAGGTGGAGTTTTGGTTTGATATAAGTATGGGCTTGAAGGTTAAGGTGTTTGCATTAAAGTTCTTAAGGGAGGTGTAGTCACTCTTATATCTAAATGTATCCTACCTGCCCCGCAACCTGCATTACAACTAATGAAAGTCCTATTTGATCTTAGACTGAATAATTAGTGGAGTATGACACTAAGGGCAAGCTTATGGTACGTCATTTGGAGCATATGAATGTTGTTTCTGAGAGCGAGTGAATTTTTTCTATCTTGAGTTCCTATGTTATTAAAATTCTTGGTGTGTGGAACTAAGCTCTTTGATTGGGTGAGGGCACATGATTCATAAAGGATAATGTTGTTGACCTCCATGTTAGAGTAAGTAAGTGAATTGTAAATAAAGCATGGTATTTGTGAGTCGGTTATTGAGGCGAGGATGTCACACCTTTGTGCTTAAACTATTTTTAAAATTCTTGGTATAACGAGTTAAGGGAATTGCTTAATAAGTTGTGTTCATGAGTGTAGTTTAATTTCTCGAGGACGAGCAAATGTGTAAGTGTGGAGTATTGATGTGTGGCTATAATTCATGATTTAACGCATTATGTGCCTCGCATTTTACGTGCTTATAAAAATATACTTTATTTGAGCGTAATGGAGTTTATTTTATGTTTAGATGAATTAGAGATGGAAGACGAGCTAAATGAATGCTTAAACGTCTAAAGTGCGCGTGAAAATGGTAAAAGGAGAAGCTAGGCAAAAGCCGGCTCGACCAGGCTTTAGCCTGGCGAGGCCAGCTTAAAGCCAGGGTCCAAATCTGATTTTCCGAGTATTAAACACTTTTCCGGTGTAACTAGGAGTGACTACACGTTTAGGGCTTATTCCAAACATATAAATAGACCCAAAAATGTCACTTTTGCCATCAGAGACAAGAGGAGATCGTGAAACACAACTCGGAAGCTCAAAATATTAATTTTTACATCCTTTATTCCTTGCTCTGTAATTTAATTATGCAATTTACTTTGGATTTGATTACTATGAGTATGAGGAGCTAAACTCCTAATTTAGGGTTTTGATGGAACCTTTTGTACGATAAATTCTTGTTATGTTTTTATATAATTAAGCCGTTAGATTTCTCTACTTGTTCAACTATGTATTTATTGTTGTTGATTGAATGACCATCGATTAACTGTGCCTATTTATTATGTGTTGCTTGAGAAAGGATATATATTTAGGTGGTTGTTGAAAAACGTCACTCCTAATGTATGTGAGAAATCAATACAACGGGTTTAAAGGTAGGTTTAGAAATGACAAAACCTTGACGTGGTCATAATGAGCGATTAGATAAAGCCAACTAGCGTAGTTCGAGAGAATATGTCTACTAAATTATTGTAGTTGCTCGAGAGAGAATTACGCCACCTAAAGTGTTCACGATCAGTAGAGAATACATAGGCAAAATTATAGGGAACATAGCAGGAATGATTTCAGCATTTGGGGAATCATAACTCTAGACATCCTTAGTCTTGTCTCAAATTTCATCCTTGTTAGTTGATAATTTTATTGCTTTATAATATTTGTTAGTTAATTAGTTAGAAATAAATATTATAATCTCTATATTTAGGAAATTGTTTGGACTTGTGTTTCTTAGCATTATTGAACAACTGCAGTTAAACCTTAGTTCTCTGTGGGATTCGATTCCGGACTTATAGACCGAATTATATTTACAGCGACCGCTTATCCTTTTTAGGACTAAAGTTGGGCGTGATCAATCCACGCCGTAATATCCAGCTTATGGCGGATATTTCGACTCTCCGTTTGTCTTTGTTAACATTTTTTCCTTTACCCTCGATCCTTCATATTGCTCGAGCTAGAGTCTCTTCGGGTTCATCCATGATCGATTCCGCCCGCTCCGGGTTCTGATATGCGGGCACCCTCGGTTTCAATCGAGCTAGTAACTAATAATGTTGTTCCGCGCATACGGGAAATCGGGGGTAACTTTATGTCTGATTCTACCCGTACACATAAGTATTAAGTATTATTGTATATAGCATATAATCAATTATCATTAAAAAAAGTTTTAAACCATTTCATGCATTTTTTCCTTTTCTGGATTTGGTTCAAGATGTTCAAATGACTGAGTAAATTACGATTAATTTGTTTATTTGTATCTTTATATCCCTCTTCAATTTTGACCTTTTGAATTTATTTTTTATGTTTAAAATGATTTAACATTTCGATATCTCTGAATCCATTTTTTCTGAAATAGCTACTTTTCTTGCCTAGTTTGATCAATCCAATAGAAAGTCATGTTGTCTCATTAATTAGTACAGGAACTTTTATGAAATAAGTTTTAACAACTCTTATTATGGTTTAGTCGAGCCGTCCCTGATATGTGCCCAACTTTAAAATCTTCCCCAAAATTTGAGCCCCCTGATACAGGTTTAGCCATTTGAATGTGGCTTATTGATAAATCTAAAGCATAATAGAATATATCCCTGAGGAGTAAAAACGCGTAGTCATCTCTTCTGTTAGCTTATTTAAGGCTATTAAAGTATAACTTGCAGCTTGATTGGCCTAGTACACAAGCAGCCATGCTTAGTGCTGCGAATTAAAGATTAATCAGTATTTATTTTGTATTGCAAATTAAATTTAAGACATTTGTTTCTCAAAAATTTAAATTAAAAAATTAAAATATATAATATATTAATTAATTCGTAAATAACATTCCTTTAAAATGATTACCTCGTGTCATTTCTACAGCTTGACTAGGCTCCAAACATGTTATGGACCACATATCACTGAATTTTATAGGTCTCAAGACCATGTCTTGTTAAATTAATGAATATTTTGAAATTTTAACTTTCTAACATGTCTCTCAGACGTGTCGGCCAAGTCATCTTTCATGGTTACAAGACCTTTTGATTATTTGACATCCATCAACTCATACTCTTTAAATTTTTCTTTTCAAATATGGACAGAAATTTACAGTACCAAAAAGAATAATGCGTTTGACTAAAATTACAGCCTCTAAACTTATATTAATGCGTTTGACTAAAATTACAGCCTCTAAACTTATAAGAAATTCCTTCCAAAACTTACTTACATGAACAAGGGAAGGAGTTTCTGGTAATATATTGTAGTAACAGACTGACAGTAGTATTTATAAAATACTGACTTCCAATGGAATCCAGCTTCTTAGTCACTGACAGAGTAAACCTATGTTTTCACCAATATAACCAAGAAGGTTGTAATGTACATGGTTTCTAGAACTGGAAAATTAATTGAAATCTCTGATGTCAGCTGCAATTAATGTTAGTAATCTGTGTTCAAAATCAGAAAATCAGAGAAGTAAAGAAACATTAGTTTAATAAACAAAACAAAAAAAATAATTCTGAGCTCACAAGTTATTTTTGTGTTCTTAAGGAATTTAATCCCCTCATTTTTATCCAAGGTTTTGGATTAATTCCCTCCAGGATAGAACGGAATAACTATTAGGTAATACTGGCAATCGAAATTACAGAATTTCAGCGAACTCAACAGACGGAGAAAATCACACTTGACACTTATGTTTATTTGAAAATAATGCAACAATATAGAAAAGAGGGGAGAAATTTTAAGATTTTTCATATAATATAAATGGGGTCAATCCTCTAAATTTATAGATAAAGGAAGGGTGATATTGAGAGGTGCAATCCAAAAGGTGTCTCTTCCATTTTGCATTCACACCCTTTAAAGAAAAAACGCATTAATCCCCTACATGAATGGGGTATGGACATATGTGTAAAAACATGCATGAAAATACTGCGGGATTTGCAAATAAGGATTAGCTGCATTTGGATAAGTAGGTTTCCCTTCGAACTTTTCGTAGTGAACTTATGTCGGATATACTCGGTCAATCGGTAGATTTGATATCTTCGAACCGTCGAACTTTGGTGTATACCTAGACAACCATAAGTCACACAATCAACTCTTAACCGTCTTTGGTTCTCATTGTTGTGTTCGTTTCAGCCATGAACAACCACCTAGTTAATAAATGCGTAGAGAACTGGCATTACAAAATTCTCCTTGAAGCGGCTTACACTTCACACTTATATAGGTGATTCCTAAATGTGTTATCTCATAGATACACTATTTGATATACCTTGTATCAAACTTAGAAACCATTAAAAGCCTTAATGCTTTATCCTTGGTACTGAACATTATCTCATCACGAGAATGGACCAAAAAGAAGTTTTATTTGATAATGTTGAACCATCATTAATGACTTTGTTTGAGCTCCTTGAACCTAGATCTTGGGATCTCCAGTCTTCTAGGTAGAGTTACCACCACAATGAATTGTTCTCGGCCGTACTCTCATTCCTCTCGATGATCTCTCAACTACCTCTCTAGTTAGGCCTTTTGTAAATGGATCCGACACATTATCGCTTGACTCACGTAGTCAATTATTATAATTCCCATAGAGAATAATTGCCTAACGTTTTTATGCCTTCGTCGTATATAATGAGATTTCCCGTTATACATAATGCTACTGGCCCTTCCTATTGCTGCTTACCTATCTCAATATATGCATATATGTGCCAATGATTTGGGCCAAAATAAAATATCTTTAAGAAAATTTTAGGAGCCATTCAACTTCTTCACCGGCCTTGTCTAAGGATATAAACTCAGCCTCCACTGTAGAGCGGTCAATGCACGTTTTTTTGGATGATTTCCAAGACATCTGTCACGACCCGAAATCCCACCTTCAGGCCGTGATGGCGTCTAATATTGAACCCGCTAGATAAGCCAACATTTTGGTTAAATTTACCTATTCACAATTAAAATAACAATAATAACTAGAGCAAATATGATTAAAGAATGCGGAAGACTACTAAATTCAAGAACTCTAACGATAAATCTCATAAAATTTCCTCAATTACACCCCAGAAACCGGTATCACAATCTCACGAACAGTCTAAGATATTACTAAATACAATGGTCTGAAATAAGTGAATACAACTGTCTTGGAATTACAGGATAAGACAGAAAATGAGAAAAAGGATAAGAGGTGACGCCAAGGCCTGCAGGACTACCTCAGTGTTTCCGTGGACTAAAGGCTACTCCCTGAATCACTGTCCACTGGGCCCGGCACTATAATCTGCACAACACAAATAAGTGCAGGTGTAGCATCAGTACAATCTATCCAATGTACTGAGTAAGTGCCGAGCCTAACCTTGGCGAAGTAGTGACGAGGCTAGGACACGACCACAAATAACACTTGTGCAATTCAATAGTATACAGAAAATAATGACAGGAAATAATCAAGTAAATACAACAACGGGGGAAACATGCTGGGGACAAAGGGCAACAACTAGCTAAAACAACAGAACAAGATAACAATTGAAATGTATAAATAACAGCAGGAATTAACAGCTCTAAACAAGTAAATAAACAGAAACGGCACGACATGTCCCCTCGTGCATAACCTCAAAATCGCTCAGCACGGAATGTCCCCTCGTGCATAAATAAATAATCACACGGCACAGAATGTCCCCTCGTGCATAACCTCACAATCATTCGGCACGGAATGTCCCCTCGTGCGTAAATAAATAATCACTCGGCACAGAATGTGTAACGACCCGGCCGGTCGTTCCGTGAGATTTACCCTGTTTCTCCCATTTCTGCATTTTTTATATATTGCTAACCTGTTTTTTTTATGTTGGGTCAGTTGGTTTGGGTCCGGAGTAGTTATGGTGAGAATTTAGACATTTAGTCTTTTAAAGTAGCCTAATAGTTAAGAAAGTCAACTGAGAGTTGACCTATTGATGAACGACCTCGGAATGTGTATATTATGGCTCGGATAGCTTCGTTAGGTGATTTGAGACTTAGGAGTGTGTTCGGAATGAAGTTTTGATGTCCGGTGTAGAATTAGGCTTGAATTGGCGAAAGTTAGTTTTTGGCGTTTTCCGGTCGGCAGTGGAAAATAGGCTATCCGGGTAGGAATGGAATTTCGGAAGTTGGAGCAGTTTTGTAATGTCATTTTGGATATTTCTGCAAAATTTCAGGTCAATCGGAGGTGTTTTGGTTGGTTTTGCGTAGTTGGCGATATTTGGAAGTTTCAAAGTTCATAAGCTTGAATTTGATGTAATTTTGGTGTTGTTGCGTTGTGTTTGGTGTTTCTAAGGCTCGACTAAGTTTGAATGATGTTATGGGATATTTTGGTATGTTTGGTTGAGATTCCGAGGGCCTCGGGTGTGTTTCGGGTGCTTAACGGACCAACTCTTGACTTGAAAACTGGGCAGATTTTTGCTGGTGTGAGGTTCTGGTTTCCTTCTACGCGATCGCGGGAGGATGTTTGCGATCTCGTAGAGTAAAAGAGTGGGGAAGGCATTTTTTTCTACGCGATCACGTGGTTAGGATTGCGATCGCATAGGTTGGTCAGGAAAGGCAATGCAATCGCGTGGGTGTTTCTGCGATCGAGTAGCGTATTCTGAGGCGCGTGTGTGGGGTGGAGAATTGTTCTATGCGATCGCGTGTATTGGTCTGCGATCGCATTAGTTGGCTTGTCTGTGCATCGCGATCGCGTGCCAAGGGTCGCGATCGCAGTGAAGAAATTTAATGGCTGGTCAGAATGTTTTAAAAGGACATTTGTGCGAGAATATCTCATTTTTCTCCATTGTTGAACGAATTGGGAGCTCTTTTGAGAGGGTTTGAAGAGGAAATTGAAGGGAATCACTTGGAGGTAAGGTTTTGAACTTCATAACTCGTTTATATGTCGTTTTCTAAGTAATTAAACCATAAAATTTGCTGGAATTAAACCCAAATTGGGGATGAAGGGTGCATGGGAATTTAATTTTTCTTTTAAGGATTTGAGTGGGCAATTGTGGTCCGATTTTAGTGTTCTTGGTATGTATAGAATCTTGGGAGGACGAACATTCTAATGATGCGAATTTTATTGAATTCTGAGACGTGGGCCCGGGCCTCGGGTTTGGCCGAATTTCGAGATTCTTGTATAATTTGATAGTTTTCGATTGGGTTGAGTTCCTTTGATATATATTGATGATGTTAAACTGGTTTTGGCTAGATTCGGAGCAATCGGGAGACAACTTGAGGGGCAAGAGCATTGCGGACTAGTGTTGTGGCCCAGTAGAGGTAAGTAATTGTTATAAATCTTGTCCTGAGGGTGTGGATCCCCGGACTACATATTTCTTACTGATTTTAGAAAGGCGCACATGTCGGATGACGAGTATGTGGCGCGTACTGATTTTTGGGATTGGACTAGGTCCT
The DNA here is from genome assembly GCA_005239525.1 of Nicotiana knightiana. Taxonomy (NCBI): domain Eukaryota; kingdom Viridiplantae; phylum Streptophyta; class Magnoliopsida; order Solanales; family Solanaceae; genus Nicotiana; species Nicotiana knightiana. Next base: position 38,944 of record ML402927.1, read on the forward strand.
CTCCGTGGCAACTAATGAGTTGTATATTTACTCAAAACCTTATGTTAAATTGTGTTCTAAATATTTGTGAAATATTTGGGCTATAAGCCGTGTTTAGAGCCTCGCGTCGATCTGTTTAGACCCCTTGGGGGCTTTTACTGCTGTTTTTCCTTACTATTTGTTGATGATTTGACCCAGACACATTGTGCTTACTGTTTTCGAAACTCAGCTTGATTTACACTACTTTGAGATTTGAAATGATGTTTTGGGTCGAGCACCCTGTTTTACTGATTCACCCGAGGGGCCTTTTGAGTGGTTCTGCTGAGTGATGGTGAGGTGCTGAGTGATATTAGCGCTTGGGCTGAAGGAGCCCTTCCAGAGTCTGTACACACCCCCAGTGAGCGCACCGATGCCGAGTTCCGAGTGACAAGTGATTGGGAGGCTTGAGTGACTGTGAGGTGCTGAGTGATTGTGAGGTGCTGAGTAACTGTGAGGCATGCCCGAGGGGCTGATTATGATACATGTTTTTGCCCGAGTGGATACTTATGATTTTTCTACTTTCATTTTCATACTAAATATTTCGGTTGAAGTTGTTAAAAATATGCATGCTTTAAAGGACTTTTTCTGAAGTTGGTTTTAAGGCATGATGATTTCATATATCTCTATTTACACTATTGGAAAGTAAGGCTGTGTATATTGTGATTTGATGACATTGATTTCATGTGTTTCCTTGCCGCTTAGACTTGATTTATTTTCATTACTACTGAGTTGGCGTACTCACATTACTCCCTACACCTCTGTGTGTAGATTTAGGTGCAGATATCGAGCATTAGCTATTTATTCCACGCGGAGCCGGATTGCGGGATATAGAGGTAGCTGTTGAGCATCTGCAACATCTCTGTTTTCCCCTTCTTGTTGTATCTAGTTTTTATTCGGAGGTTTTGTATTATAATAGTATATTTTGTCTTATTCCTCTAGATGCTCATAACATGTTGGCTCCAGGTTTTGGGGTTGGTGGTACTGTATAATTGGCCTACTTTATTTTAGTAATCTCTGTATATTTTATGAAATGCTTGAAACTTAATTGGGATTTTTAAAAAGGAAATTGCGAACATGCGGTAGTCGGCTAGCCTAGTTCCACGATAGGCGCCATCACAACCGGTTTAGGATTTGGGGTCGTGACAGTTTGGTATCAGAGCCTAGGTTACATATGACTCAACGGTCATGAGCAGGTTTAGTAGAGTCTTGCGGATCACTACAGAGACGTCTGTACTTATCTTCGAAAGGCTGCCCAACTTTTAGGAAACATTTATATCTTTCTTGACCTATTTCGTGTTGATCTATTGATTCTTGAAATCTGAAGTTACGTTGTTTCATTCTCTCACAGATGGTGAGGACACGCCATACCGATAAGAGTGACCAGTCACCGGATAGATCAACGAGAGGTCGAGGCCATGGTAGAGGTAGGGGGCCAGCCCGCGCAGCAGCTGGGGCAGTACCACAGGATCCCCCTATAGATCATGATCAGGTTCCCGCCGATGGTGTCCCAGCGGAACAGGCTCAGGCACCAGCAGTGCCTATGGTTATTCCGGGTCTTCAGGAGACCTTGTCTCAGATATTGACAGTATGCACCAGTTTGGCTCAGGCAGTCACCATGTCTTCTACTGCTGTCACAGCTCAGGCCGGGGGAGGCAATCAGACTCCAGCTGCCCGGGCACCTGAGCAGGCTGCACAGGGTATTCAGGCACCGGGAGCAACCCCAACTTAGCCAGTTGCTCCGGTCCAGGATTATGTGATCCCTGCTATGCCTAAGGACGAGCAGTGCAGGTTGGAGAGATTCAACAAACTTCAGCCTCTGACTTTCAGCGGTTCAGAGGGCGAGGATGCCTAGGGGTTTCTAGATAGGTGCCAGAGGATACTGCATACTGCAGGTATTTTGGAGACTAGTGGGGTCTCATTTGTCACATTTCAGTTTGTGGGTGTTGCCTTTACCTAGTGGGAGTCATTCGAGAGGCATAGGCCAGTTGGTTCAGCACCTCTCACCTGGCAGCAGTTCTCCACGATCTTTTTGGAGAAGTATGTTCCTCAGTCCCACAAAGAGGAGCAATGCAGGCACTTTGAGCAGCTGCGCCAGAGAGAGTTATCAGTTACTCAGTACGAGATGAGGTTCTCGGAGTTGGCTAGGCATGCTTTTGAGATTGTCCCTACTGATAGGGAGAGGGTGAGGAGGTTTGTAGATGGTCTTTCTTATCAGCTTCGGTTATTTATGACCCGGGAGAAAGTATCGGGTGCTTCATTTGAGAAGGTTGTTGACATAGCTCGAGATATTGAGTCCGTTTGCCGCCAGGAGCGGGAGGATAGGGAGGCCAAGAGGCCTCGTGGTTCGGGCAGTTCCATTGGTGCTCCCTTCAGGGGACAGTTTCAGCAAGGTAGGGGCCGTTCATTCATGCCTCCTCAGTCAGGCCGCCCAGCATATAGTGGTGCATCTTCAGGGCAGGGTCCCCGTGGTTCTCAGTCATGCCGTACTTCATTTGGTGCCCTCCCAGCTCAAAGTGCAGCTCGAGCACCCCCAGTTTAGGGTTCTTCTATGCATGAGTCTTCCAGTGGCAGTCCGGGTGCTAGGGGTTTCTATCAATCCCCACCTCCAGCTCCAGGGAGTTTTTTTGAGTGTGGAGAGTTCGGGCACGGGTGGAGGTAGTGTCCCTGCCGTTCCGTTGGATCTTCTCAGTAGAGGGGCCAACCCTGGACTTCAACTCCAGTCACTTCACCACCCGCCCAGGCAGCCAGGGGTGGTAGTCAGTCAGCCAGAGGCTGCCCTAGAGGGGGAGGTCGAGCAGGGGGGAGGTCAGGCTCGCATGTATGCATTTCCATCCAGGCCGGATGCTATGGCCTCAGATGCCGTGATCGCAAGTATTGTCTCTGTCTGTCGTCGAGATGGCTTGGCCTTATTTGATCCTGATTCTACATATTCCTTTGTTTCTTCATATTTTGCCCATTTTCTGAATGTGCCCCGTGAGTCTCTAGTCACCTCTGTTCATGTGTCGACTCCGGTGGGTGACACTATTATTGTGGACCGTGTGTATCGATCGTGCATGATATCTATTGGGGGTCTGGAGACCCGAGTGGACCTACTGTTACTCAGCATAATCGATTTTGACGTGATATTGGGCATGGATTGGTTATCTCCGTGTCATGTTGTTCTCGATTGTCATGCTAAGACCGTGACCATATCTATGCCGGGGTGTCCGAGGGTTGAGTAGAGAGGTTCTTCCGAGTATATGCCTAGCAGGGTGATTTCCTACCTGAAGGCTCAGCGCATGGTTGAGAAAGGGTGTTTATCTTATTTGGCCTTCGTGAGGGATGTCAGTGGTGAGACTCCCGCTATTGATTCAGTTCTGGTGGTTCGTGACTTTCCGGATGTGTTTCCTGCAGACCTGCCAGGCATGCCACCTGACAGGGATATTGATTTTGGTATCGATTTGGTGTTAGGCACTCAGCCTATTTCTATTCCACCTTATTGTATGGCACCAGTGGAGCTAAAGGAATTGAAGGAGTAGCTTCAGGAACTCTTGGATAAGGGGTTCATTCGGCCTAGTGTGTCACCTTGGGGTGCACCGGTGTTGTTCGTGAAGAAGAAGGATGGGTCCATGCGTATTTGTATTGATTATCGACAGTTGAACAGGGTAACGGTGAAGAACCGGTATCCCTTGCCCCGCATTGATGATTTGTTTGACCAGCTTCAGGGAGCCAGAGTGTTTTCCAAGATTGATTTGAGATCTGGGTATCATCAGTTGAAGATTTGGGATTCTGACATTCCGAAGACTGCTTTCAGGACCAGATATGGTCATTATGAGTTCTTGGTTATGTCATTTGGGATGACCAATGCCCCAGCTGCGTTCATGAAATTGATGAACAACGCGTTTCAGTCTTATCTTGATTCCTTCGTCATTGTGTTCATTGATGACATCCTGGTTTATTCTCGTAGCCAGGAAGAGCATGTTCGGCATTTGAGAGTTGTGTTATAGAGGTTGAGGGAAGAGAAGCTTTATGCGAAATTTTCCAAGTGTGAGTTTTGGCTTGGTTCGGTAGCTTTCTTGGGGCACATAGTGTCTAGTGAGGGTATTCAGGTTGATCCGAAGAAGATAGAGGCGGTGCAGAGTTGGCCCAGACCGTCCTCAGCTATGGAGATTAGGAGTTTCCTTGGTTTGGCGGGATATTACCGTCGCTTTATGGAGGGATACTCTTCTATTGCTTCGCCTTTGACTAGGTTGACCCAGAAGGGTGCTCCATTCAGATGGTCTGATGAGTGTGAGGAGAGCTTTCAGAAGCTCAAGTCAGCATTGACTATAGCTTTGGTACTAGTTTTGCCTGCTGGTTCGGGTTCTTACACAATCTATTGTGATGCTTCTAGAGTTGGTTTGGGAGCAGTATTGATGCAGGATGGTAGGGTGATTGCCTACGCGTCCAGACAGTTGAAGGTGCACGAGAAGAATTATCCAGTGCACGATCTTGAGTTAGTTGCCATTGTTCATGCCTTGAAGATTTGGCGGCATTATTTGTATGGAGTGCAGTGTGAGATTTTCACTGATAATCGTAGTTTATAGTATCTGCTGAGGCAGAAGGACTTGAATTTGTGTCAGAGGAGATGGTTAGAGCTCCTTAAGGATTATGACCTCACTATCTTATATCATCCGGGGAAGGCCAATGTAGTGGCCGATGCCTTGAGTCGCAGAGCAGAAAGTTTGGGGAGTCTAGCCTACCTTCCAGTAGTAGAGCGGCCATTAGCCCTTGATGTTCAGGACTTAACAGGACGGTTGGTGAGATTGGATCTATCAGATCCCCCGCTGGTGTTGGCTTGTGTATCCTCCAGGTCCTCTCTTTACGATTAGATTAGAGCACGACAGTATGATGATCCACATTTGCTTGTTCTTCAGGATAGGTCCGTCGCGGTGATGTCAGGGATGTGGTTATTGGTGATGATGGGGTCATGAGGATGCAGGGCCGGCTTTGCGTGCCCAATGTAGATGGGCTTCGAGATTTGATTCTAGCAGAGTCTCAGTTCGCGGTATTCCATCCATTCGGGTGCCGCGAAGATCTATCAGGATTTGAGGCAACATTATTGGTGAAGGAGGATGAAGAAGGATATTGTAGAGTTGGTGGTTTGGTGTCTCAACTGTCAACAGGTCAAGTATGAGCACCAGAGACCTGGTGGATTGATTCAGAGGTTTGATATTCCAGAGTGGAAGTGGGAGCGGATCACCATGGACTTCGTAGTTGGACTCCCACGGACTTCGAGGAGGTTTGATGCTATATGGGTTATTGTGGATCGGCTGACCAAGTCCGCGCACTTCATTCCTGTGTGTACTACCTATTATTCAGAGAGGTTAGATGGGATCTATATCAGGGAGATTCTCCGATTTCATGGGGTTCCAGTTTCTATCATTCCCAACAGAGGTACTCAGTTCACATCTCAGTTTTGGAGAGCCGTGCAGAGAGAGTTGGGTACTTAGGTTGAGTTGAGCACAACGTTTCACTCTCAAACCGAAGAATAGTTGGAGTGTACCATTCAGATTTTGGAGGATATGTTACGTGCTTGTGTGATTGAATTTGGTGGTTCATGGGACCAGTTTCCGCCACTAGCGGAGTTTGCATATAATAACAGCTATCAGTCGAGTATCCAGATAGCTCCGTATGAGGACTTATATGGTAGGAGGTGCAGATCTCCGGTTGGTTGGTTTGAGCCAGGCGAGGCTAGGCTATTGGGAACAGACTTGGTTCAGGATGCATTGAGTAAGGCGAAGTTGATTCAGGAGTGGTTTCACACGACGCAGTCTAGGCAGAAGAGTTATGCGGACCGCAAGGTCCGAGATGTGTTTTTCATAGTTGGGGATAAGGTGTTGCTGAAGGTGTCGCCCATGAAGGGTGTTATGAGATTCGGGAAGAGGGGGAAGCTGAGTCCCAGGTTCATTGGGCCATTTGAGGTGCTTCAGAGGGTTGGGGAGGTGGCTTATAGGCTTGCTATGCCTCCTAGTTTATCGAGTATTCATCCAGTATTCCATGTTTCGATGCACCGGAAGTATGTTGGTGACCCTTCCCATGTTTAGGACTTCAGCACGGTTCAGCTCGAGGGTGATATGTCGTATGAGATAGAGCCAGTGGCTATTTTGGGTCGACAGGTCAGGAAGCTGAGGCCTAAGGAAATAGTTTCAGTGAAGGTTCGATGGAGAGGGTAGCCGGTGGAGGATGCCACCTGGGAGACCGAGTGGGAGATGCGGGAAAGATATCATCACTTATACGAGACTCCAGGTATGTTTCTAGACCCGTTCGAGGACGAACATTTGTATAAGAGGGGGAGAATGTAAAAACCCGACCAGTCGTTCCGTGAGATTTACCCCATTTTCCCTATTTTTGCATTTGTTATATATTGCTAGCCTGTTTTTGTTATGTTGGATCAGTTGGTTTGGGTCCGGAGTGTTTATGGTGAGAATTTAGGCATTTAGTATTTTAAAGTAGCCTAATAGTTGAGAAAGTCAACTGAGAGTTGACCTATTGGTGAACGACCTCGAAATGCGTATTTTATGGCTTGGATAGCTTCGTTAGGTGATTTGAGACTTAGTAGTGTGTTCGGAATGAAGTTTTGATGTCCGGTGTAGAATTAGGCTTGAATTGGCGAAAGTTAGTTTTTGGCGATTTTCGGGCGCCAGTGGAAAATAGGCTATCGGGGTCGGAATGGAATTCTGGAAGTTGGAGCACGTTCATGATTTCATTTTGGATATGTCTGCAAAATTTCAGGTCAATCGGAGGTGTTTTGGTTGGCTTCGGCGTAGTTGGCGAAATTTGGAAGTTTCAAAGTTCATAGGCTTGAATTTGATGTAATTTTGGTGTTGTTGCGTTGTTTTTGGTGTTTCGGAGGCTCAACTAAGTTTGATTGATGTTATGGGATATGTTGGTATTTTTGGTTGAGGTCCCGAGGGCATTAGGTGTGTTTCGGGTGGTTAACGGACCAACTCTTGGCTTGAAAACTGGGCAGCTTTTTGCTGCTGTGAGGTTCTGGTTTCCTTCTACGCGATCGCGGGAGGATGTTTGCGATCTCGTAGAGTAAAAGAGTGGGGAAGGAATTTTTTTCTATGCGATCACGTGGTTAGGATTGCGATCGCATAGGTTGGTCAGGAAAGGCAGTGCAATCGCGTGGGTGTTTCTGCGATCGAGTAGCGTATTCTGAGGCGCGTGTGTGGGGTGGAGAATTGTTCTATGCGATCGCGTGTATTGGTCTGCGATCGCATTGGTTGGCTGGTCTGTGCATCGCGATCACGTGCCAAGGGTCGCGATCGCAGTGAAGCAATTTAATGGCTGGGGAGAATGTTTTAAAAGGCCATTTGTGCGAGAATAGCTCATTTTCTCCATTGTTGAACGAATTGGGAGCTCTTTTGAGAGGGTTCGAAGAGAAATTGAAGGGAATCAGTTGGAGGTAAGGTTTTGAACTTCATAACTCGTTTATATGTCGTTTTCTAAGTAATTAAACCATAAAATTTGCTGGAATTAAACCCAAATTGGGGAGGAAGAGTGCATGGGAATTTGATTTTTCTTTTAAGGATTTAAGTGCGCAATTGTGGTCCGATTTTAGTGTTCTTGGTATGTATAGAATCGTGGGAGGACGAGGATTCTAATGGTGCAAATTTTATCGAATTCTGAGACGTGGGCCCAGGGCTCGGGTTTGGCCGAATTTCGAGATTCTTGTATAATTTGATAGTTTTCGATTGGGTTGAGTTCCTTTGATATATATTGATGATGTTAAACTGGTTTTGGCTAGATTCGGAGCAATCAGGAGCCAATTTGAGGGGGCAAGATCATTGCGGACTAGTGTTGTAGCCCGGTAGAATCTTGTCCTGACGGTGTGGAACCCCGGACTACATATTTCTCACTGATTTTAGAAAGACGCACATGTCGGATGAGGAGTATGCGGCGCGTACTGATTTTTGGGATTGGACTAGGTCCTCTCCTCAGAAACTAATGAGTTGCATATTTACTCAAAACCTTATGTTATATTGTGTTCTAAAGATTTGTAAATATTTGGGCTATAAGCCGTAGGGCCTCGCACCGATCTGTTTAGACCCCTTGGGGACTTTTACTGCTGTTTTTCCTTACTATTTGTTGATGATTTCACTCAGCCACATTGTACTTACTGTTTTCGAAACTCAGCCTGATTTACACTACTTTGAGATTTAAAATGATGTTTTGGGTCGAGTACCCTGTTTTACTGATTCGCCCGAGGGGCCTTTTGAGTGGTTCTGCTGAGGATGGTGAGGTGCTGAGTGATATTAGCGCTTGGGCTGAAGGAACCCCTCCGGAGTCTGTACACACCCCTAGTGAGCGCATCGAGTGCCGAGTGCCGAGTGACGAGTGATTGGGAGGCATGAGTGACTGTGAGGTGCTGAGTGACTGTGAGGTGCTGAGTGACTGTGAGGCATGCCCGAGGGGCTGATTATGATACATGTTTTTTCCCGAGGTGCTACTTATGATTTTTCTACTTTCATTTTCATACTAAATATTTCGGTTGAAGTTGTTAAAAATATGCATTCTTTAAAGGACTTTTTCTGAAGTTGGTTTTAAGGCATGATGATTTCATATATCTATGTTTACACTATTGGAAAGTAATGCTCTGTATATTGTGATTTGATGACATTGATTTCATGTGTTTCCTTGCCGCTTAGACTTGATTTATTTTCATTACTACTGAGTTGGCGTACTCACATTACTCCCTGCACCTCTGTGTGCAGATTCAGGTGTAGATATCGAGCATTAGCCATTTATTCCGCGCGAAGTCGGATTGCGGGATATAGAGGTAGTTGTTCAGCGTCCGCAACATCTCCGTTTTCCCCTTCTTGTTGTATCTAGCTTTTATTCAGAGGTTTTGTATTATAATAGTATATTTTGGCTTATTCCTCTAGATGCTCATGACATGTTGGCTCCGGGTTTTGGGGTTGGTGGCACTGTATAATTGGCCTACTTTATTTTAGTAATCTCTGTATATTTTATGAAATGCTTGAAACTTGATTGGAATTTTTAAAAAGGAAATTGCGAACATGCGGTAGTCAGCTAGAATGTCCCCTCGTGTATAAATAGATAAGTCACTCGGCACAAAATGTCCCCTCGTGCATAACATGTATAAAATCAACAATTTGACAGGAAAATTCAACAAATAGAAACCTCAAATGCACATAAATATTCAACAAGGATTCTACCGTCCCGGCAAGGGACTCGGCTATAACTAATCTCACTCAGAGGTATAATTTAACAAATAATCCTCAATCCAACGAGTAATCAATAACATTCTACATCATGATATATCCTCAATGTATCACTTCCAAAATAACAATTAATTCATAACACAGAGAATATCAAAGAATACTATGAAATTCATCAAGTTCGACTCACGGGCATACTTGACCACAACACATAGGTACCCGTCACCTCACCTATACGTTGGACATGGAATAACACATAGCAAATAAGAGTCTATACCTATTCCTTCAAGCTAAGGTTAGGCCAAATACTTACCTCGGCTCCAAGAATGCAAATCAAGACTCTACCATCGCTTTTTCTCTCGAATCCGACACCGAAACAATCGTATCTAGACATAATCGACTCAATAATATCAATAATTATTCAACAATTCAATTCCAAAGCCTAATTATATATTTCCCAACATTCTTCCAAAATTCTAAAATTTGACCCCGGGCCCACTTGATCCAAACACGAGGTTCGAACCAAAACCCAATCACCCATTCCCCCACGAGCCCGAATATATAATTTATTTTAAAATCCGACCCCAAAATGAGGTCAAATTCCCAAAAATCCAAAAAAACCCTAACTCTACCCAAAACCTCAATTTCTACCCTTTAATCCCATGGTTTTAGGCCTAGAATCTAATAATTGTTGATGAAAATGGAAAAAAATGGAGTTAAGATCACTTACCTATGAAGCTATGGTGGAAGAGATGCTCCAATATCACCTAAGAGGGTTGGGGAAGAAGAAGTTTGAGAAAAATGAGATAAATCCCGTAATGGGTTATATTTTTGGTATTTAAAATGACCGGGCGAAATAACTCACTGCGTTCGCGGCAAGGGGCCCGCGTTCGCACAGGCCACCCCCCTGACCCTCCGCGATCGCATACATATTAGTGCATTCGCACAGTGTGTTTCGCTGCCCAGCCCCAGCCCCAACCCCCTTCTAACCCTATGCGTTCGCGCCTGTTTGGGTGAGTTCGCACAACACTACCCAACCCCCTCCCCAGATTACCCTGTGCGTTCGCATGAGGTCTCTTGCGTTCGCACAGTACAAACTCTCAAACACCAGAAACAACACAAAATATCAGATTTTTCAACACTTTAGCACTCCGACACCTACCCGAAACTCCCCCGAGCCCTCGAGGCTCAAAATTAAACATACACACAATCTCAAAAACATCCTACAGACTTATTCGGGTAATCAAAACACTAAATTAACATCATAAACATCGAATTAAACCTCAAAATTTATAAAAATTCTCAAAACTTCATTAACTCCCAAATTTTCCATTTTTTGTCCGAATCACGTCAAACTAAGTCCGTTTCTTACCAAATTTCACAGATAACTCATATAAATCATACTAAACCTGTTTTGGGCTCCGGAACCATAATATGGGCCCGGTATCACAAGTTTCACATCAAATCTCATTTTCAAAAACCTTTATATTTTTCAGAAAATAATTTTCTTTAAAAATTCATTTCTCGGACTTGGGACCTCGGAATTTGATTTCGGGCATATACGCCCAAGTCCCATATTTTTTTACGGACCCTATGAGACCGTCAAATCACGGATCCGGGTCCGTTTACCAAAAATATTGATCAAAGCCAACTTTATTCAAATTTCAACACAAAAATATCGTTTTTATCAGTTTTTCACATAACGGCTTCCCGGCTATACGCCCGGACCGTGCATGCAAATTGAGGTTAGATATAAGGAGGTTTTTACGGCCTCGGAACACATATTTAGCTAAAATTACACGGGATGACCTTTTGGGTCATCACAATATTGCTCCTCCACCGACTGTTTAGAATCGGTTAAATTGGCGATTTAATTTGCATTACTATACCCCTTATTATCGCAGGATTCTTATTGTAGTGTAAAGCATAATTTTGGGTATATTTCAAGACTTGTTTCATTGTCATGAAAGTTCAATGCGAACTTCCTCGACTTTCAGTTGCATATCAAAATTATTGACTACACTTAATGTAGCAATAATATATTACAACATGTGGAATGATTGGCATCAGTTGTGGTCACAACCTCTTAATATATAAAACATTTCTCAATCACTCCGCCATTTTCAAGCATTTGTATGTTTTTTTATTCATACGCCTATATAATATGCAAATTATAGCACCTTCATTCATGAAACAAATCCAACTTGCAATGGACTTTAGTCATTCTCATTGGTTTATTCACCCCATTATAGACAAACATATTAATACATTCGTTCATGAACGGTCATGTTTATACAAAACATGTAAACGCATTTTTCATGAAAAGTCATAGCCTTCCATATGACACCTTTTCATAAAAGAGCTAAATATTATACATGTTCAAGAAAGAACAAATCATTTCTGGAAAGGCACGTAAATAACTTTCGAATTCGTAGTTTTATCACTAGTCATCACTAAGACTGAACAAGTAATGAATTCACCGACTATCATATCAATATGCACTTAGGATTGGTGAGTTAAAAAACTGTATCATTTAGACATTACGTCTTATATTAGCTTTTGTTATGCATAAGCTAAATGCCCCAATATTTCACATATTTCATATGCCTTTTCTATCAACATATAATCCATATATAAACAAATAATGACTACATAATTTAGAGTATTTTTAATGTGAATACACTAGTTGAAACCATTTGATAATATTTTCTAGACAAATTTCGCATGCCATTGTTTGGGTATTTGTTTTAGTCCATAAAGTGACTTAACAAGTCGATACACCTTATTTCTTTTCCAGGAACCACGAATCCTTCAGGTTGTTCCATATAAATTTCTTCCTCCAAATCTCCATTTAAGAAGACTGTCTTTTCGTCTATCTGATGGATTTCAAGGCCATACACGGTGGCTAACACTATTAACATCAGAATAGATGTAATTCTCGTTACCTGTGAGTATGTGTCAAAGTAATCAAGACCTTTTCGTTGTCTTAATCCTTTAACAATCATTTGCCTTATAAATTTGTCAATAGTACCATCAACTTTCATTTTCCTTCTGAAAATCCTCTTAGAACCCAAAGGTTTATTTCCCGGAGGAAGATCAACCAATTCCCAAGTATGATTACTTAATATGGAGTCTATCTCACTATTGACTACCTCTTTCTAATATTATACTTTCGAGCAATACATTGCTTCTTTAAATGTTTGTGGCTCATTTTTCAATAAGAATGTACGAAAATTTGGTCCAACGGAAGTAGTTGTCCTTTGACGTTTACTATGTCTTGCATTTTCCTCATTAAACGTACTTTTCTTTGCTTCTTCCCGAGGTAGCTTAGATATTTCACTACACGACTCATATTTCTTTTATACGGATTAATATTCTCAAAGAATTCATCATTATCTGATTTGATCGCCATATTAATATGAATCTCGGGATTTTCTGATTTATGTATCAAAAAACAATATGCCTTACTATTTGTTGCATATCCTATGAAGATGAAATCAATAATTTCTAGTCCGATCTTTACCTTTTGGGTTTAGGAACTTTCACATTAGCCAAATACCCCCCCAATTTAAAATATTTTAAGGTGGGCTTCCTTCCTTTCCATTTTTGCGTATGGAATGGATAACGTTTTTCTATGGGGAACTCAATTGAGTATTTGGTTAGCTATAAGAATAGCTTCCCCCACAAATCCTGGGGTAAATCAGAACTTATCAACAAGGCATCCATCATCTCCTTTAATTATTCTATTATTTCTTTTCGCAATTTTATTAGATTGCAGTGAGTAAGGGGTCGTTGTTTGGTATGTAATGCCATATTCCAAACATACTTCTTCAAAGGAGATTAACATTCACCTCCCCTATGACTTTGTAGAGCCAACCACACGAACTCTTGTTTGTATTATGACAGAGTCAGAATAAATTGTGAAGTTTTTAATCTTCAAACTAATCTGACCCAATCAAAATTAATAAACGGGGAAGTTTTTAATTTTCCAACTAGGTAATATATGATACAACCAGATCTAATTAATGGCGGAGTTTTTAATCTTCAAACCAAGTAGAAAGTCACTTGGATTTTAATCTTCACTAATGAGTAGAAAGTCACGAAGATTTTAATCTCAACGAACGAGTAGAAAATCACGCAGATTTTAATCTCGAAGCAAGAGTAGAAAACGAAGATTTTAATCTCCCAAAATAGGAGTAGAAAATCACCTGTTTGTTGGCATACCATTTCTGGACGTGGGAAAGAGTCCATAGGATGCTATGCCTTGATAGAAACAAAGCCAACTAGCAGAGTCGATCTTTCTAAAGCAAGAAGCAAGGGCGAAGCAGCTGCACGCTCCTCCCCCTTCTTTCTTTCAGCAACTAGGTACGCACTTTGCGATGAAAGATATTTTAATTTTCTTTTCAAATGGCTTTCCATCTAAACCATTATACCCCTAAGCATTTCAACAATTTGATATAATTTTTATCAAACTAACATATTTATAGCTTTATTGATCCAAACTAATATACATATAAAATATCATCTTCGCGATCTCAAAAATAATTTTCAAGTATTAATGTAAGCATAATTCACATCTTACAGTCTTGAAAATAATCTTTCACATAATTTCATGCATGCTAATAACTTTATATCGAATACTAATTTTTCTCTTAATAATATGTTATTCCTAATCCTAGCATGCACATAAGACATATTTTGAGATCATCACATAATAAGTATCTATCCTAATATTTGTAGAAACTGAATTTCGTAAATCATATAGGGTAAAAAAAAAGCTAATTAAATTAAGTACAATTAGGAAAGTAGAACCCGATCGATAAAAGAGTGATATTTATTCATTTTCTGCTCGAATTTGTAGTCACTTTTCTTGACAACTACTCGGAGGATACTTTTTCCAATTTTCGTCAAATGGTTTTGATTTCTCCAAGTACTTGGCAGAAAACTCTTTTGAGTCCGAGAAAAGCCATGTCATTTGACATGTCTGAAGACAACCTTTCATACTCTAACGCCGCTACGTAGTGATCTCTTCTCAAGTAACTGGAAATACCGTATACAACCAATGACTCAAACTTCAATGTCACTAATAGTGTATATTTTGCGAAATTTCATAATTGCGAAAGCAATATGCCGACCAGAATTCGACAACGGTCACGAAGACCAACACCAAACCCTTTCACACAATTGACGTCCACACCAAAATTTGAACGTTAATTAATGAATCAGTGATTGCACTGTTGTTGGAGTGCAAATTTTTTCTTTCAATTATGTAGTAATGTGGGTTCAAAATCAAAAAATCAGAAGTAGAAAAACATTAGTTTAATAAACAAAACAGAAAAATAATTCCAAGGCCACAAATTGCTTTTGTATCCTTAGCTAATTTATGAGAAAATGACATTGTATAGTCGCTGTAAAATAATAGCTGAAAAAATATATAAAAATTATTATATATATATATATATATATACACTTTTTCGGTTACCATATGTAAATAATTTCTGGCGGGGCTAAAAGTGAGAATACTCCTTAGAATTTAATCCCCTCATTGTTGCTCAAGGTTTTGGATTAAATCCTCTCAAAGAATAGAATGAAATAACTATTCTGTAATATTGGCAATCGAAATTACAGAATTTCAGCGAATTCAACAGACGGAGCAAATCACACTTGACACTTATGTTTATTTGAAAATAATGTAACAATATAGAAAAGATGAGAGAAATTTTCAGAATTTTCATATAATATAAATGAAGCCAAGCCTCTAAATTTATAGACAAATGAGGGTTGATATGGAGAAGTGCAAGCTAAAAGGTGACTCTTCTATTTCCAATTTACGCCATTTAAAGATAAAAACGCGACAATTAATAATACGCCTAGTGAGCCTGAACTCTTTTTCTGGGCACTAAAGTTCTTCTTCTTCTCAAGGGGAATACTTTATCCAAGTTATACAACTTATTTTAGGATAGTCTTTCTTTTTCTGATAATCGCTAATTAATCTATTAGAAAGTGGAAATTTCAAACTGAGTTACTATGAGGTCGGCGCTAAGAGACTTTATTAAGAAATTACTTAAGTCAATTATTCTTAAACGAGTGGAACGATCTAAAGAATAACCTGCGGGAGATAGCTATGAATTTCTCTTAATTGACTTTTCCTTTCAAGCTTCAGTGTGACAGTGACCTTTTCTCTTGTATCTGTCCATCTTTCTGGTGATCGCTCTGAGAAAGATAAAAAGCAAATTCTCATAGTTCGGAGCCCAGCTCCAACAACTTCTTCATAAGTGAGGTGCGGTACTTCTTTTGGTTTGAATAGGGGTCGCCCTTTGCTAAAATTGCAAGAGGCTTTGCTCCTACGTTTGGGCAAATTTATCTAGACAAATTATCGTGTTTTGTAACATTGATATTTGGACTATAATTTCTCAGAAACGAACTTTGTTGGAGCAGCAACAAGACTAGCACTTCCTCATATTCATTTTATATATGTTTCTTTTCACTCTTTTTTCTGAAAAGCACGAAACTTTTCTTATATATAAAACTCTTTTAATTTTAATTTTTTATTATAAAAGCGAATTTCAGGATTTAAATTTTATGAATTTAAATTTTCAATAGCTTAACATTAAACCTATTATATTTTAAAATTAAAATTATGATTTATATTTACTATTATATAATTTTAATAAATTTATATTTTACATCGGAAATACTTGATTCAGATAAACCCAATACTTTAATGTTACATCCGCCCATGTCTCATTGTATCATCAATGCATGACTTGCTCCTACATATAAAGTTCTAAGGAAACTTTTGCTACTGTGTGCCAAATTTTTTCTTTTTTCCCCTTTACTGTGCCCGATCGGTCAAACACGCGCCATATATTAAATGAAACGCGAGGAAGTAACTCTTGCTGTTATAAAAATTCCTAATCTTTTGCCGGAACATTATCAGTTGTAAAAGAAATAAAGTAGTAGTAGTAACACTTCAATATTAATACGTCATATATGTCTCCGTATATATTTTTGCTATCGGTTTTGGAAGTGCAAAATGCAAATAGCACCCTCGTCACTATTTCGGAATGGAGAAACTATCACACTATTAACACCACGCATATTTGTGAAAATGAAGCAAGTTGAGAAAATTGTGTGTTACATTTCATTTCAACTCTACTGATCAGTACAATAGTAAGCATGTGTACGGACAAAATCGGAGAAAATATTGTCCCCCATTTGTTACGATCCAAATTGGAGGGTTGCGAGGGGCACTCAGTGCCTTATTCAACCGGGAACTAACGTAACATATTCTTTTTATCACGCCAACATGGGTAAACGGGTCAGAAGGGGTGTCATTAGATAACCAGAATAAAATATAAAGGGATTACTAAACATAGGACGACCCAACATGATATAGAAACTTATACAAGTGACATACGGGCATATAAGTCGACATGATCATTTGTACACTCATAACATAGGCCGACAAGTCCATACAAGTATCCATATACATGACATCTGTCTACAAGCCTCTAAGAGTACATAAACGTCATAAAGGTCGGGACAGGTTCCTGTCATACCAATCAATACGTGTTCAGATCATACTGACCAAATAGGTAACTCTGGAGCAAGTGGAGTGCACCAACACCTTCTGCTGAGCTGATAGCCTAGTAGGAGGACTGTCAACCTCTCTTTCGGGACCTACGGGCATGAAACACAGTGTCCACAGAAAAAAGGGACGTCGGTACAAATAAAGTACCGAGTATGTAAGGCATGAAAAACAAAATTTAAAAGGCATGAAAAAAACATGGAGTAAAGGACTCAACCTGTAAGTCTGAATAGCTCTGTGAATCCTGAAACATATATAATGTCATGCATGTGCGTATAAATATCATATCATGCATAGGTATATGCGTACATATCATCATCAAGTCTCTGAGGGCATCCCATCATATCATCTTGGCCTCTGTGGGCAAAATCATCATTGTATACCAACTGATCAGGTGGTGGTGCAAATATAATGTTAACCTTTCCCCATACCCCATACACATATAATATACGCGTATATAACGCCATCTAGTCATGGGTCAGTGTACATGTATAAATGACTACAATGCATAATGAAGTAAGTCAATAATATCTCTAGGAAGGTCATAAGATCAATATGCCTTCGGATAAACTTTATCAACATACGTATTTTTTGAGACACATGGGGAATCAAGAGCATAAGAGTCATTTATGAAAGTTGTGTGTTTGCTCATTTCGTTTGTATCATATGGATCATGCCAAAAGTAAAGAAGGGATAACCTTGACATACCTTATCACAATCTGTCCAATAACCATGTTGAAGTAGTCTCGTCACACTTCAATCTACAACAATGATAATAATGCTATTGTTAAGCTCCGAAAGACGCAACCATCGTACAATGAACGACAAGCTTATTTTATATTAAATCGGGAAGTATCTCCCCAATTTTCCTTGCTTTCCCAAGTCCATAAACCAACAAGAACCCATACAAACTTCACCTATGTGCTTTCAGAACCACAACACAAATCGATCTACATAGCAACAAGTGCATAAAACATCATCAATGAAACTACTATTTAACACGACGAACAACAAGCTCGGATTGAATCCCTTTTGAACCCTGTAACCCCAAAGTCGTCCATTCATTAAAAAAACCACATGTCAAGAATGATATTAAGTATAAAGTGAGGACTTCTAACCTCCTATTTATCTCCTAATTCACCCTCAAACAATCCAACAATCCAACAACAACAATAAGTAAACTTTTCATGGTTATGTTATCATTTCTCTTCATATTCCCAATACCAACAGCAAGTTCGCCATGCAGGAAATATATTTATAATAACAACATCTTAAGAAAGTTATTTTCAAGGTTTCCAACCATTTAAAGTTCATCAAAACAACCTTTTCAAAACAGTTCATTAAAAACAATAACATCTCAAACTATTTCAAGTCTCCTCTTGTAGTATGCTCAAATAATGCTACCAACATTAAAACAACTTCAATCACATGTAGTAGTCTGTTATACTCACATTGTCCAGTAGAAACAACATGAAATTTCAGCCAAACACAGCTCACAACTATCCTCAATGACACCACAACACTATAGGTATTGTTTTCTCTTTATGAATCAATTTTTGGTGTTTATGTTTGTGTGTAAAAATTATAGTTCACCTTGAAAGTCCAATATATATGAAGGAGGGACTGATTCTTATCTTAATCCAAAATAAAACATGAAATTTGAGGTTACTTCACATTGAAGAGTCCTCCAAAATAGTCACAAGATGAAGAACTAAGATCTAGCGAGTACCGCGAGATTTTTAGCATTGGATTCATTTTTTTGTCTTTGGTTTTCACTCTAGAATCATGGAGGAACTCATTGAAAGAATCTTAGAAGGTTTAGGAACAATTTTGGACTAGAAGAATCAGTTAAGATGACTTAGAATTAAATTAAATACAAGCTTGAGTTTTACACCGACTTTGTGGGTCCCACGGGAGCTGTTTGTTAGTCTCGCAAAAATGCGAATATCTCTCAACTGAGTTTCTGTATCGATGAGAGGTTTAATGAGTTATAACCTAGAGTCATATATATTCAATTTGGTAGGTGCATCACCCCTTAATTCTAAGTATATATGGAGAAAAGTTCAGCTATATTTGACCTAATTTTCAGCACATTTATGAATGTAACTTGTGATGACTTTCGCCAGCTTTCTTTCCACAACTCCCTTGACTTAAAAACATAACACACGACTATGATATGACTAAAATAACTCATAGCATGAATTCCTTATCATTTTAATCACCCTAGTCTCGCCCCAAAAGTACATGTTATAACATTCCCAACTTGTCGACTTTTGACGAAACTTATTTTCTTCCAGTCGTTTAGCTTCTAAGTCTTCCAACCCTCTTGGTACTTGCAGTTTACGATCTGAAATATTCTTAACCTCTAAGGTAACATGATTAACTTACTTTATGTATTTTCAAAGATGATCTCATTTCTGAGTTTGCATCAATTGACTAACGATGTACTTTTACGTACAAAAATATGGGGTGTAACACGATTCTCCAATAAAGAAACGAGAGGGAAGCACGGTCTAATGCAACTTCAAGCGAAGCCGAAGGGTCCCTCGTGTCAGAGCTCAGGAGGGATGAACGATACATCTGGGATCGGGCACGGCTAAACAACGGATCCGGGCCTAGTACAGTTTCGAGACCATGGTAAAACGTTAAAATGGTTGAGCATAACAAGTAGGGAGCGTAATATTTGCCCTCAACCGGATATTATAGCACAAATCCCGGTTGATATTAACTGCCGATCGAAATTTACCGGAAAAGGAAGATTTTCACCTTATTTAGAACTATACTAGGATTGAAATTCTCCGACTATATAAAGGGGAGAACTTTTCATTTTAACACATTATTGACACGTGTATCAATGTAATAAAAGTTCATTTTTGTATTCTAGCTATTATTCAAAGTGTTCTTCAGTTATTCTCTTCTTTAATTAAAACTGATCCCATATCGAGGGTTCGATAGAGGCAAGGTTTTAGTGTTCAACTTAAGACCAGTCTTGATTGTTCCATTAGGATTGGTTGATCATTCATTCTCTCTTTAATCTAATTATTTGATGTTCTAAGATCATTCGAATAGAACTAAATCACGTATCTTTTAAATTGCGTACAAATTTAATTGCTACTCATTTTTAAGGATAAACAGTTTGGCGCCCACCGGGGGGCTAAGGATAATAGTGGTAATTTGATACAAATCCCCATAACACATCCTCTTTTACACTTTTTCTATGAAGTTTTGATTTCACGTTAACCTAAGGATATTAGATTCTAAGTCTTCTCACTTGATTGTTGATGTCTTCCATCGGCTAGAGAAGCATTTGAAGGGGAAGGTGAAGGGGGTTAGCTTGAGGTTAATTGTCAAAATGTTGCAAGCTCATCAAGCGAAAATAGTGTAGTTGCAGATCCGGAGTCACGTTCCTAACAGGATCGAGCCTGAGCGGATTAGGAAAAACACTCAAAGGGAGGAATAAGTTGCCGTGAAACCGGATGAATTCAGGGCACAGGGAAACTTTCGACGTGATGAGGATGTTTGAAGCATTTACAAAAGGGATGAAGTCTGGAGAGAAAAATATGGAGGTCACTGAAAAGAATTTGGAAACTTATAAGTCCAAGGTCGATCAGATCCTGGGAGCACTCCAAATATTGAAGAGGCTAGATGCTAAAAAATTCATTCAGAAGCCTTTCCCCCCAGCGCGACACCAAAAAGCCTATCTCGAAGAGATTTTGAATGCCCGGCATTGCCAACGATAATGGGACCACAGATCCAAATGAGCATATAACCTCTTATTGATGTGCAATCAATGGAAATGACCCGGAAGACGATGAGATCGAGTATCACAACTTGCCTTCGAATTATATTGATTCGTTTGCTATGCTTGCAGATGCTTTTGTAAAGGACCATGCCAGGGCCATCAAGGTCGAGACAAGGAAGTCAGGTGTGATGACCCAAAAAGTCATCCCGTATTTTTTTTAGCTAATTCTATGGTCTGAAATCGTGAAAATCTCCTTCTATCTCATCTTGATTTGCGTGCGCAGCCCGGGCGTGTAACCTGGGAAGCCTTTATGTGAAAAACTGATAAAAATGATAATTTTTGTGTTAGAAATTTGAACAAAGTTGATTTCGGTCAATGTTTTTGGTAAACGGATCTGGACCCGTGATTTGACGATCCCGAATGGTCCGTAGGAAAATATGGGACTTGAGCGTATGCCCGGAATCGAATTCCGAAGTCCCAAGTTCGAGAAATAAATTTTTTAAAGAAAATTATTTTCTGAAAAATTTAAAGGTTTTTGAAAATGAAATTTGAGGTGAAACCTGTGATACCGGGCCCGTATCATGGTTCCGGAGCCCGGTATAGGTTCGATATGCCTTACATGTGCTATCTGTGAAATTTGGTAAGAAACCGAGTTAGTTTGACGTGATTCGGACCTTAAATGCAAAAATTTATGTTTAAAGAAGTTTTGAGAAATTCCATTGATCTTGAGGTTTAATTCGATGCTTATGATGTTATTTTAGTGATTTGATTACTCGAATAAGTCCGCAGGATGTTTTTAAGGTTGTGTGTATATTTGGTTTTGAGCCTCGAGGGCTCAGGTGTGTTTCGGATAGGGTTCGGGTCCATTTTCTCTCATTTTCCTCTACTGTTTCTGCTATCTGGTGTCCCCTTCTATGCGATTGCATAGACAAATCCGTGATCGCGTAGTGTAAAATAGACCAGCTCAGTTTCCTTAATCGCGATCGCACAGCTTGTAGACTACACTCTACGCGATTACATACACACGTTCGTGATCGCACAGTGTTATTTGGCAGTGGCCATTTCTTCTTCTATGCGATCGCAATAGTTGGTCCATGATCGTAGAAGCTAACTTACTCCTTATACGCGATTGCATAAGCTATTCCTCGATCGCTAGAGCATTTTAAGCCAGCTTCATTTTCCTTCTACGCTATCGCGCCTCGATCCCCGCGATCGCTATTCACAAAACACCTGGGCAGAATATAAGGTTGCAAAATCGGGGGTTTCACCATTTTAAACATATTTTGACTTCTAGAACTCCATTTTGGGCGGTTCCTTGACGGGTTTTCACACAAATCGAATGTGTAAGTGCTCTTCCACTAGAATTTAATATATTTCATGAATTAGTTCTTGTTTTTATCATTTAATTTGTGTTTTGGGTTGAGGGAATTGTGAGTTTTGAAAGAAAACTTCTAAGATGTAAATTTATGATTTGAAAGACCAAATATCATCGGAATTGGATAAATTTAGTATAGGTCAACTCGTATCGGAATGAGTAATCAGAATTTTTAAAATTTGTCGGGTTCCGAGGGGCGGCCTGGGGGTCGACTTTTGGGTCAATTTTTATAATTTTATTAAGATTGAAACTTTATTATTCAGAATAATTCCTTATATGTTTTATATGTATTTTGAAGTTGTTTTAGTTGATTTTGAGCCGTCTGGTGGCCTCCCTGCCCGAGAAGTCTAATTTTGAGTACCGGGTTGTCATTTTTTAGGTAAGTATCTTGCTTAACCTTGTGTGGGGGAACTACCCCTTAGGATTGAGTCTTCCTTGTTGATTTTAGTCCGAGTATGCGAGGTGACGAGTGTGTACTCGTACTTATTAGCAATTAGATTGCCCTTTTAGGATTCGTAGATTCTTATATTACCCGTGTATGATTTGTAATTGATACACTTGAATCCTTGGTTGTTAATTTCATTCCTTCCTGTTTAAATTAGAATTACTTGTTTTTGGATTCTTCGTTGGCTATTTGACTTTACTTGACTTAACTGAATATTCTACTTCTCTTATCATCATGCTATATTTTCTTCTTAGCTTTCCTAATTGACTATAATTAGTGTCATCTCGCCGTAGTTGGAACATCTATTCGTTGGAGTCAAGCATGCCTGTGAGTCTTACATTGTGATTTATATGACTATTCCCTTAAGTTCCACTTAGGTCTAATTGCTAGACATTTATGTTATTGGTATTTCCTTGATGTTGCCTATTATTTGGCCTTTTGTTTAGGCTGAGTGTTATTCCGTGAAGTTAACTATTTAGGTGAGATTGGTTATAGCTGTTTCCCTTGCCGGGATATTATAGTTTCTGTTACTGTCTATGCTGTTAATGATATGGTTTATATTGTTGACTCCCTTGACGGGATGTGATGGTTCCTATTACTATTTATGCTGTTAATGATATTGTTGTACTGTTGACTCCCTTGCCGGGATGTTGTGATTTTTATTACTGGTTATGGTGTTAATGATATTGTTTGTATTGTTGACTCCCTTGCCGGGATGTGGTGGTTTATGGGTCATATTGTTGATTTTTCCTTGCCAAACTATTATTCTTGATATTTTTTGGGTGAGGAAGAGCGTAAAGCACGAAGGGTGATGCCGTGTATTGTGAGGATGAGAGTAATAAAGCACGAAGGGTGATATCACGCCATGTTATGATATTGAAGCACGAAGGATAATGCCGTGCCATGTTATGATATTAAAGCATAAAGGATAATGCCGTGCCATGTTATGATATTGAAGCACGAAGGATAATGTCGTGTCATGTTATGATATTAAAGCACGAAGGATAATTCCATGTCGTGTTATGATGTTAAAGCACGAAGGATGATACCGTTCCATGATATGAGAGTAAAAGCACGAAGAATGATGCCGTGCACTTTTTTTGGTGAGAATGAGAGTAAAGCACGAAGGGTGATGCCGTGCACTTGTTTTGGTGAGAATGAGAGTAAAGCACGAAGGGTGATGTCGTGCACTTGTATTGGTGAAGATGCGAGTAAAAGCACGAAGGTGATGCCGTGCACTTGTCTTTGCATTTTATTTCGTTGTTCTAAATTTTTATATTCCTATTGATCTCTTACTGCATTTATTGGCAAGATTTGATATTTCTCCTGTACGGCATGGTAATTTCTGAGTTACAGACTGAGTTTTGGTGGATAAATCTTGAGGAGATTTTGATCAAGGTATTTTATTGAAAAGTGTTATTGAAAAAGCAATGTTTTGAAATGATTATACTTGAATGACTTTTACATCAAAGGTATATTTGAAAAGCACTAGTCTTGCCTAAAATGAGATTTGGAAGTCATTTATTGGGAAAGCATCTATGAGAAGTTTCGTATTTTGAAAGAACCTATGTTTTACGTAATTCTCTCTATTAAATATACTTATATCTACTTTTGGAGAAAATATGTTTTCAAAGGAAACTTTTCCATATTAAAATGATTTTTATTTGCAGAAGTTTTTTCATAGGAGTTATTGGTGTTCTTTATTGTATTGTGTTTCCTTTCGGTTTATCTTGTTTTGTTGTCCATCTTTCTGGGTAATTTTGTGCTGTTTCGTGATTGATTTTTGTAATTTCTTTCCGCATTATATTGGCATTGTTGTAAATTATTCTGTGAAGTCTTAGATAGATGTAACGTTCGGTCATTTATACATTCATGTTATTTATCTTGTAGACCAGTGGTGTCTTGATTAGTCTTCATCACTATTCCACCGAGGTTAGTCTTGATACTTACTGGGCATCGCTGTGGTGTGTTTATACTACACTTCTGCACATTTGTATGTGCAGATTCAGGTATATATTGTAGTAGCTATGTGGATGGTTGCCGAGGAGACTCAAGATAACCTGCTGTTGCGTTCGCAGATGTCGGAGTCACCTTCTTTGTATTTATTATTCATACGTTGTTGTATCTATTTCCAAACATTTGTACTTAGAAGTTGTAGATGATTGATAGAGCTTATGACTTGTACTACCGGTTTTGGAAAAGTTTGTACCTTCTGTTGAGATTCTATATCAAGACTGTTAGTTTTCCTTTATTTATTGTTATTATTCAGTAACTGCTAGGCTTACCTAGTCCCTAAGACTAGGTGCCATCACGATACCCAACAGAGGGAATTTGGGTCGTGACATCAGACCTTTTCAAATTCATGCAAAAGGATAAAGAGATGCTTAGGGAGTTCGTATCGAGGTTTCAGTTGGAACAAAAGGACATGTCCCTGATCGCAGATGATTAAGCTATTCAGGAATTTACTCAAAGTCTCAACCCTCGAAAATTCCATGGCTTCTCAACAATTGAAGCAAAACTTGGTGGAGTACCTGACAGTCACCTGGGGCGATAGCCATAACAGGTATCAATTTAAGATCAAAGTCGAGGACGACCATCTAGGGCCCCCATTGGGGTCTGTTTACCCCAACAGAGCAAATGACAGGTCTAAGAGAATCATCGATCAAAGCCGTATGGTGCGGATCGAAAGGGGGAACAGATCCGGGCACCACTCGACAAAGAATGACAAGAGAATGATCAAGGACCGAGCAGCTGAGGTCTGGTGAGTAAACGCGCTTCTAACAGGTCACTCTGGGGTAGGGAAGCGCTGAGATTATCAGAATACAATTTTAACATGGATGTTGTAAGTATAGTGTCGGCTATAGGGCGCATCAAAGAGACCAAATGGTCTAGACCACTGCATCTGATCCCCCCCAGAGGGATCATAGCTTAGTGTGTAAATACCACGCTACTCACTGTCATAGGACCAACAATTGTCAAGAGCTAAGAGAAGAAGTAACTCGATTATTCAATAATGGGCACCCTTGAGAATACCTAAGTGAACGGGCCAAAACTTACTTCAGAAACAGGGACGCCAACAAATAGGTTGAACAAGAGAAGCACCGACACATGATAAATATGATCATTGGGGGAGTGGATGCCCCCAAAGGCCAATGATAAAATGGAGCAAAGTTTCTATCACGAGGGAGAAACGTACCTGGGATTATGACCTGAAAGGGCGATCTCAGTTAGCAACAAAGACTCCGAGGGCACATCTAGACTCACAATGATGCATTGGTAATATATGTACTTATCAATAAATCTAGGGTTAAACGTGTGAGGATTGATCCAGGTAGCTCGACCAATATCATCCAATGAAGGGTCGTATAACAACTGGGAGTGTTGGGCCAAATCGTACCAGCGGTCCGAGTATTGAACAGATTCAACATGGCTTGCGAGAAAATGAAGGGTAAGATTACTTTACAGGTAAAGACTGTTGGGACCACTGATAAGTAGGGATTTTGACAACATATTTGCATTCTTTTAGTTTCGTTTTAGCTAAAAAATTCTTAAAGGTATTCCCGAAAACTGAAAAAAATGTGCTTTCTTGCAGGAGTATTGGAAAATGAGCCAAAATAATGAAATTCAACTCAATAAGGAGTATTTTTGGACAAGGACTAAGACCAAGCAAAAAAGAAAAAAGTGCGGGCCGCACAATATTGAGTGTGGTTGCAGACCATGAAGGAAATCCTGGCAGAGCTCCTTTGCAAAGTGCAGAACGCACTAATATTGTGCGATCGCAGATGTTGAAGATCAAAGAGTTTCAACTTGATGTCCATTTAGAAGTGCGGACCGCACTATCGTTGTGCGGCCGCAGAAGTACAGAGTGCGGCCACACTCAGAATTGTGCGGTTCGCAGAATCTAAAGAAGTGCGATCGCAATTAAGAATTTTGCGGTGCAGAAGTTTCTCCTGTCAAGCTCAAATTTAAAGTGCGGACCGCACGCAGAATTGTACGGCCGCAGAACCTCCCAAAGGACAATTTTGTTCGAAAATTTCAGGTGGTATAAATAGATTTTTTTGTCAAGTTTAGGTCAAGTTTGAACTTCAAAAAGTAGATAGCCATTTTTATTTACTGCTTTGGGAAATTTTGTGATATTTTATATCTTTTACATTGGATTTTCATCCCTTTATCATCTAATAGTAGCTTAGTCATCTTTTCTTCTTTAATTTTTTCATTTTTATCGATGAGTAGCTAAATATCTAGCTAGGATTGTGACCCAACCCTAGTGTGGGTACCTAATATATGTTTAGTTTAGCGCTTGTTTAAAGTTGAGTGTTTGATATATAGCCTAGTTCTTTCTTTAATTTAATGGTTGCAAACATTGATTCATTCCTTATTGACTTAGTCTCTACTTGAGAAAGATAGACTAAGTCTTAGAAAATTTGGCTAACAAGAAATTGGGATGAACTCAAGAAATTGATAGTCCCAATTAAAGGGTTGAATCTAGAGATAGTAAAACCCGACTTGAGCATATATCAACGGTATTATGAATTACCCATTTGGACTTGAGAAAGCCAAATTGGGCAAAACCACTCTATTATCGAGAGACATCGAGTGGGTAATTACATGTTGATTTCTATATTACACCCCGACCAACGTAACCTGCCCTAAAGCCCATAACCCATTAGGTAAACACCTAGGTGGAAGTCACAGCCTTAGATCTTTTATAAACTTTAAAAACAAGAATACCAAAAATATCGTTATCTAGCTTTACATTTGAAAATAATAACTCAATTTTAGAAGTAGACAACAACAACTAAGCATGTGGAAGTGCATTTTAGGCACGTCATACGCTTAGTCCGGGTATGTACCTAATCCCATATAATATCCACGAGGAATCGATCCCGACTCAAAGTTGGGTAATATAATTGCATTGACCGCTTCACAATCCTACTCAGTGTTGTGAATTTGGGTGACATCAATTTTTGGCGCCGTTTCCGGAGAGCTAAATACGAATTTAGCTATATATTTGGTTTTGTGTGTGACTTGACTTCCTTTCCTTCCGGGTAACTAATTTTTCTTGTGAAACAATTGTAGGTACAAAATGGATCTCAACAATGATCCTCTCGGAAACTTGCCTTTGGGAAAGGATGTGGATGATGACCAAGTTGATGAGGTTTCTCTTAAACCTCAAGAAAATAGGCAAGGCCGAACGCCTCAATACAATGTTCTCGTCCCTCCCCAGCTCCACCAAGAGCGGCTCCACACGGGGTGTTGCCAAACGAAGGATACACAAGTGCCATAGTTCCGCCCCCCATTAGGGCGGACAACTTCTAAATAACTAGTGTTATGCTCACATTGCTAGAGCAACGAGGATTTTTCATTGGGGCTCCGAGTCAAAATACATACAAACATTTGAAGGAGTTTTTGGACACTTGCTGGGGGAGTAAACAGACCAACGTCTCCGAGGATTCTCTAAGGTTGAGGCTATTTCCCTTCTCTTTATGGAGGAAAGCCTTGGATTGGTTAGAAAGATTTCCAAACCATTCTATCCGTACATGGGATGAATTGGCAAAGAAATTCATTGCGAAGTTCTTTTCTCACGGGCATATGGCTACTCTTCGAGACGAGATTCTAGCATTCAAGCAAGAACCCAATGAGCCTTTGCACGAGATTTGAGAGAGGTACCGTACTATGGTGAAAGAGTAACCGAAAAATGATATGATTGAGGCTATTATTCAACAAACATTCTATTAGGGGATCAATACTAACAACCAATGTGTGGTCAACCAACTTGCTAATGGAAATTTCATGACAACGCCATATGCCGATGATTGTGAGATCTTAGATGAAATGGCAGATACTTCATCGGCGTGGAAAAGTAGAGCGAATGTTCCTCGAGGTGACCCTAATATGATTCACCTACACAAGGAATTACATGATCATGGGCAAGCAATTTCCGAGTTGACGACCACAATGAATCAATTAGCCAAAGCTCAACTCAAACAAGTTGAAGGTCCTAAGCAAGTAAATTCAATGGAAGATCTTAACATGATGGTGAACAAAAGAAGGCAAAAGGGTCAACAAGTGCAAGATCGTGTGGAACAATATGTGCAAGATAATAGTGGGTTTGACCAAGATGACTCGTACAATGAACAAGAGGAAGAAGTGCAATATGTAAACAACTACCAAGGGCAAAGAAACAACTCTCAAGGCCCGAATCAACAACAATGGCAATCTCAAGGAAATCAAAGAAATTTGAGCAATCAAAAACATGAAGGCAATTTGAGTGGTGGTAACAACAATCAAGGTAATTGGAACAATCAAAACAGTCAAGGCAATTGGAACAATCAAAACAACCAAAGCAATTGGAGTAGCAAAAATCAAGGTTATTGGGGAGGCAACAACCAAGGAGGTTGGAATAATATCCAAGGTAACCGGGGGTCAGACTTTTAAAGGCCCCCGATGTATCAACAACCAAGCAACCCATCTCTCTATCCGTCTCATGCGTCTAGATCTTCCAATAATGAGATGGGACGAATTGAGAATATGTTTAAGCAAATGATGGAGAAAATGCTGACTATGATGCTCAACTAGCCTCTCACAACACTTCAATCCGCAATTTGGAGGTCAATTAGTGCAGTTGTGCACCCCAATTGCTCCAAAATTAGAAGATCCCGGTGCTTTCACAATCCCTTGCACCATTGGAATCGCCGACTTTGCCCACAACTCTTTGTGATCTAGGGGCGAGTATCAGCTTGATGACCTACTCGGTGATCAAAACTTTGGTGATTGGACAACCAAGACACACATCTACGAGGTTACAAATGATGGATCGTACTATGAAGAGACAATTGGCTATTATTGATGATGTGTTGGTTCGTGTCGATATGTTCATCCTCCCCGGTGGAATTTGTATTCTTGATTGTGAAGTAGACTGTGAGGTGCCTATTATTTTCGGCAGACCTTTCCTTGCTACAGGGAAGGCTCTTTTTGATGTGCAAGCAGGTGACCTAACCTTCCGGGTGGGTGATGAAAATGTGGTTTTCCATGTGTGCAAACCTATGAGGCAACCGAATAGAAATGAAGTTTGTTTGTTTGTGGATTTAGTGACCTAGGTTGATTGTTGATGATGCTAATGCCATGATGAATGTTTATGATACTTTGGAGGCCGTATTGCTCAATCATGATGATGATGAGAAGGATGGCTATGTGGAGTGTGTGAATGCATTGGAAGGAATGGGGTCGTACACTTATCAACCCCGCAAATTGTCCTTAGATCTTGGGAACCAGAAGACTCCTCCAACAAAGCCCTCAATCAAGGAGCCTCCCACTTTGGAGTTAAAGCCATTGCCTCCACATCTCAGTTATTAATTCCTTGGCCCGTGTTCTACTTTACCGGTTATTATTTCCTCTTGTTCGACTAACGTGCTGGTAGACTATACTTTGGTTGTGCTACAAAATAAGAAAAAAGCTATCGGATGGACATTGGCGGATATTTGGGGCATAATCCCCGCCTTTTGCATGCACAAGATTATTGTGGAGGATGATACCAAACTCTCGGTTGAATATCAAAGAAGATTAAATGAATCAATGCACAAAGTGGTGAAGAAGGAGATCATAAAATGGTTGGATGACGGGGTTGTTTACCCTATTTTTGATAGCTCGTGGACCTCTCCGGTACAATGTGTCCCAAAGAAAGGGGGCATGATGGTGGTCACCAATGACAAGAACGAGTTGATTCCTACAAGAACGGTGACCGGGTGGAGAGTGTGTATGGACTATCGCAAGCTCAACAAAGTCACAAGGAAAGATCATTTCCCACTTCCATTCCTTGATCAAATGCTTGCTAGGTTGGCCGACTGTGCTTTCCATTGTTTCCTTGATGGATATTCCGGCTACAATCAAATTCTTATTGCTCCGGAGGACGAAGATAAGACTAATTTCACATGTCCCTATGGTACTTTCGCATTCTCGCGAATGCCATTTGGGTTATGTAATGCACCGACAACTTTTCAACGGTTTATGGTGGCTATCTTCACCGACATGGTGGAGGATTTTCTTGAGGTCTTCATGGATGACTTTTCCATGGTTGGGAATTTTTGATGATTTCTTGAAAAGTTTGGATAAGGTCTTGGCAAGATGTGAGGAGACCAACTTGGTATTGAAATGGGAGAAATGTCATTTTATGGTCGAGGAAGGCATTGTCCTCAGCCACAAAATTTCAAAGAATGGGTTTGAGGTCGACAAGGCCAAGATAGAAGTGATTTCAAAACTCCCACCCCTTACATCCGTGAAGGGAGAAAGGAGCTTCTTGGGTCATGCAGGGTTCTATCGCTGATTCATCAAGGATTTTTTCAAAGTGGTGAACCCCTTGTGTAAGTTTTGGAGAAGGATGCCAAGTTCCATTTCAACAAGGATTACATGAAGGAATTCGAATTTCTTAAGTTCAAGCTGACTACTACTCCTATTATTACCATACCGTATTGGAGCTTGCCTTTCGAGCTCATGTGTGATGCAAATGATGTGGAGGTCAGAGAAGTTTTGGGGCAACGTATCAACAAAATCTTCCATCTGGTCTAGTATGCTAGTAAGACCATGAATGATGCCCAAGTCAATTATCAGTGACCAAAAAAAATCTACTTGCTATTGTCTTTTCTATGGAGAAGTTTCGTCGGTACTTAATGGGTACAAAGGTGATTGTCCACACCGATCATGCGGCTCTTCGATACTTAATGAGAAAAAAGGATTCAAAGGCAAGGTTAATGCAGTGGGTGCTTCTATTGCAAGAGTTTGGTCTAGAAATTCAAGACCGCTAGGGTAGTGAAAACCAAGTGGCGGACCACTTGTCTCGCTTGGAGGAGGAGGGGAGGCCACATGACGGCCTTGAGATAAATGATTTTTTCCCCGACGAGCAACTTCTAGCCATTTCAATGACCAGGATGCCATGGTTCACCGACTTAGCAAATTATCTTGTGAGTGGTATTATACCAAATGAGTTCTCTTCAAACCAAAGGAAGAAGCCCAAACGGGATTGCCTTGACTATTATTGGGATGAGCCGTATCTCTTCTGGATTTGTATTGATGGTATGATTCGACGATGTGTGCTAGAGGAAGAACAAGTGAAAATTCTTAAGGCTTGCCAGTCTTCACCCTATGGTGGTCACCATGGTGGAGCTAGAACGGAAACAAAAGTGTTGAGTTGTGGATTCTATTGGCCTACTCTCTACAAGGACGCTAGTGATCTAGTCAAGCATTATGTTGAATGTCAAAGGGCCGGTGGGATGTCTAAGAAAAATGAGATGCCCCTCACCACCATCTTGGAAATTGACATTTTTGATGTGTGGGGAATTGATTTCATGGGACCGTTCGTGAGCTCTTGTGGGAATACTTATATTTTGGTAGCTGTGACTAGGTGTCAAAATGGGTTGAAGTCGTGGCTTTACCCAACAATGAAGCTCAAAGTGTGGTGGCATTTTTGGAAACGAACATCTTCACAAGATTTGGTACTCTAAGGGCCATTATAAGTGATGGGGGATCGCACTTTTTCAACAAAGCTTTTGATACCTTACTCACCAAGTATGGTGTCACTCACAAAGTCTCGACCCCCTATCATCCTCAAGCAACCGAGCAAGTGGAAGTCTCCAACTAGGAGATCAAGAGTGTTTTGTCAAAGACAGTAAATGCCAACCGGACGGATTGGTCGAAGAAACTTGATGATGCTCTTTGGGCGTATAGGACGACTTATAAAACACTGATTGGTATGTCTCCATACCGGTTAGTGTTCTGGAAAGCTTGTCACCTTTCGGTAGAACTTTAGCATAAGTCTATGTGGGCATTGAATAAGCTTAATCTTGAATGGGATGTCGCCGTCAAATTAAGGGTTGCACAATTGAACGAGCTTGATGAATTCCGGCACCATGCTTATACAAGTTCTTCCTTATATAAGGAGAAGATGAAGTACCTCCATGAAAAGTACATCCGAAGCAAGGAGTTCAAAGAAAGTGATCTTGTGTTATTGTTCAACTCTCGGTTACGTATGTTTCCTGAAAAATTGAAGTCTAAGTTGATTGGTCTGTTTGAGGTTGTGAATGTGACACTCTTTGGTGCATTAGACTTGAAGAATAAAAATGATGAAGTGTTTAGAGTCAATGGTCACCGGATGAAGCATTATCTTGGAAAAGTTGATGATGTCCATGTCGTGGCGTTAATTCATTTCAAGTGATTGATGGTAATCTGCATCGTGCCGCAACATTATATCAGGTGCTTCTTGAGAGGCAACCCATATTTTTCTTTGTTTTTAGATAGGTTTTATTTTGAGCTAACTAGTTTTGAAGTGAATTGCAGGAATGAGTGTGCATTGCAGGTTGTGTGCTCGAGAAAAAATTGCCAAGTGTTGAAAAAGTGCGGACTGCATATTTATTGCGCAGAACGAACAATTTTATATGACACAACAGAGAAGAATCTGCGGCCGCACAATTATTTGTGCGGCCTCACAACTAGAGACCAAAATATCCAACTCTCTGAAGTTTGGAATTGCAGAGGAATGACCATTTTGCGGCCGCACTTGAATTTGTGTGGTCCGCACAAATTTCTACGGCAACACTAATTTTTGTGCGGACCGCAGAGCTTCACCTGGGTTCAGGTAAAGAGTGCGGACTGCACTCAAAATTGTGAGGCCGCACTCAACTTCATTTTTGAGCTAATTTGGTCAACCCTATAAATAGGCCTTCATAGCACTATTCACAGCTTTACACACTCTGATATCTTGTGACCTAAGCAAACACAGTGCACACAAATTGTTTCACGCTCCACCTTCATTTCATAAGTTTAGATTCATCCCTGCATCCTTCACTACTGGTATGTTCAATTCATGTTTAGATTTTTTTTTATTTTTCTTAGTTTTTGTTCTTAAGTAGTATAGTTATTTTTAGGCCTAAAATGTAAAATGTTCTTCATGTGTGCTTTAAAATTGTGTGGGTAATATCATATGCACTCATTGGGGGATGGGTAAACCATGTATCATGATTA
The DNA here is from genome assembly GCA_005239525.1 of Nicotiana knightiana. Lineage (NCBI taxonomy): Eukaryota > Viridiplantae > Streptophyta > Magnoliopsida > Solanales > Solanaceae > Nicotiana > Nicotiana knightiana. The sequence continues at coordinate 72,334 of ML402927.1, forward strand.
ATTTTCCAATACCATGTCTTAATTGGGAAAAAATTACAAAACCTAAGTAAGTGCCATTTTATTTTGAATTGTGCGGCCGCACATGAAATTGTACGGTCCACAGATCCTGTGTTAGGGAAAAAGATATGCATGCAATGTGCGGATTGCACTCAAAATTGTGCGATCCGCAGAAAATTATGCGGTCCGCATAAAACTGTGTGTAACTGCACTTTGGAACTTCAGAGAACCAGTAGTCTGAACCTAGTATTGTGCGGCCGCACTCAAAATTGTGTTGTACACACTTCAGTTGCATGGCCGCACTTTAAAATTGTGCGGTCCACACAAGGAAGTTTGCGGCCGCACTCTATATTGTGCGGACCAGAATTTCTCATATGTGCACTATTTTTCTAAAACTGTTAACAATGCTTCTCAACTTTTACTGACTTATATATCCTGTATTACAGACAGTGGTTTGATCACGAGGCAGAGATGATACATCTAAAGGGAGGGGTGAACCCTTCCGAGGCCGAGGAAAGGGTACTCAACCTTTGGGAGTGCAGAAGAAAACATTGGCCAAAAATCCAACCATAGGGAGAGGTAGGGAAACAGAGCCCTCAGAACCCAGCTCTTACATCTTGTATAAGGAAGCCTCTGAGGGTCACTCAACCGAGGAACAACTTGAGGCCCAGTCCCAACCATCACAATTCCCGGGGAGATACCAACTTCGCAACAAACCCTCCACCACAACACTTTCTTCTGAAGGTTCAGATGTCGGTAGCTAGGGTTCGGAGCCCTCCTCTACACGCACTCCCTCTGCACCAGTTGCAGTAGATGATGATGATGATGATGATGATGATGTTCCTGATGATAGTAGAGGAGGTGATACTAGAGTGGGAGGCCTAGAGAGATCGAAGAATAATGACATATGGGAAGACTGGTTTGTAAGCTTGACAACCTTCACAAAGTTTAGAGAGTGGTGGCCCTAGAGATCGCTCACACTTAAGCGACAATTCTTATTGAAGGATTTGGATAAACACAATCCAAATGTCCTTAAGAAATTGAGGGAGCGCAAGGGCTGAATATTGTTCACCCAGAGTGTTATGGATGTCAAGGAGCACCTGGTCGGGAGTTTTATGACAATGTGGCACATATCAAGAAGGGTACCAAAGTGAAAAATTTGAAGGTCGAATTCGACAAAAACACTCTGAACACTTACTTGGGATTCGAGGAGGTAGAGGCAATCCAGTACATGGAGAAGCTTGATATGGGTGATGCAGCTCGCCCTTGGCTAGTAGAGATCTTGGCTTCTCCAAGACCACCACCACCGTGGATCAAAACTGGGGCTTCCATTGCACGAGCCACCCTCAATTTTGAAGAAAAAGGGTGGCAAACTTTCGTGTGCAACCATATTGACCCAAGCCAGAATGAGAACAATCTTCCTATCCCTTGAGCAGTTTTGGTAGCATCTATCATGGCCGGGTACCCAATCAATGTGGGTGCCATCATGTCGGCCAACGTGTCAGTGGTAGTCAGAAAAGGTGAAAGCTTCTACCCATATCCCAACACCCTCACAGAATATCTCACGGATGCAAAAGTGGAGTCGAGGAATTTTGATACAAAAGTGCGGGCCAAGAAGCCCTTCTCATGGTACTCCTTGCAAGGTCCGGGAAACCCAAAGTTCAAGGGGAAGTCAATTGTCACCGTTGTCAAGTCTAATGAGCCATCGGTGGTGGTTACAGATTCAGCTGCTGAGCCTTTTACAGCTCCTATGCCTTCTACAGCTGTCATACCTTCCACAACAGTCGGTCCTTCCACTTCTACAGCTGACATGCCACCACCTTCATCTCATAGATCATCAGTATCAGTACCAGTGCCTGCTTCATCCACATATTCGCTCACTGCGCTGCGAGTCTCCTAGACATTGGCAAGTCTCAACAACTAGATACAGGTAGCTACTTCAAAGTTGTCTGACATATCCAATGTTGTTACAACACATTCTTCTACCCCAGCAGCACCATAGGTTCCTCCGTCAGTGGAGGAAACATTGAAGAAGATCGTGGACAATCAGAAGACCATTATGGATACACTGGTGGCACATGGGGGAGCTATTGAGGAGTTGGGAAAATAGGTGAAGAAGATGAGGAAATCTCAAGCATCGAAGAGATCAGTGGATAGATTGAGAAAGGAAGTGACCAAGATTGCATCAGCTGGTGATCTCCCATTTTACTTACTGATGGAGACAGATCCATCAGTACCAGCAGGCCCAGCAGTACCATCAGTAGAGGCATCAGCTGGACAATCTGACGAGCCATATCTTGCTGCCCATACCGTTGAGGAGGCGCTTAAGATGTTAACCAACCCCATTACTCCCCGAGCAGAGGATGATGAGATCCAATTGGAGGAGCCCGAGGGTGGTGATGATGCCATGCACACTGAGACCATATAGGGAGTTCTTTTTACTCTCTACCCTTCCTTTTTCTGATTTTTGTTAAGCATTGAGGACAATGCTTATTTTTATTCGGGGGTGGTCTATTTTGGTTGGTTTGATTTGATAACATTGGCATGTAATAACTTTAATACTCCTTTTCTTTTATCTTTATTTTCTCTTTCATTATGTATATATTCGTCCCTCTCTTTTGATGTATATTCTATTCCCCTCGGTTTGTATATTCATTTGTCCTACTTTTAGTAGTTTATTTCATAGCTTCTTTATTTTATTTTCTTAGTAGTCTAGCTTCTTATTCACTTTAATAGCTTAGTTTTTTGATTTGGTAGCTTCTTTTTATGTTTAAGTGAGCAATAATCCTTTGGTTTTCTTAATGCCACGGTTCTTTCCAAAGGTGGGTTTTGTGTGAACCGGGTGGCTCTTCCTAACGATGGATGACGTGACAACCTTCTTAAAAGATTGAGTCCGTTTTTGATGTTTAGGTAAAAAAATAGTATTAATGAATAAAACAGGTCCAAGCATCTTCACTTGGTACCAACCCACTTAACTACACGCTTATGGTTAAAAACAAGTTTTTTTAGAAAGAAATGGCTCTAGTTAGTGACCTTGTGACTCTTGTGTTGACTTAGCTAATCTTCGAGTGGTTTAGTTGAACCATTAGTGATTTTCAATGTTGAATACGGTTGTTGTGGGCCCTCGACTCTATCCTCTTTAACAATCCAGGTGTGTGAGAGGTGAGATGTTTTGTTGCAAGTCCAAGTACCCGTGTGAATGGTCTAGAACTTGCCCTGAATGTGTTTCTAGGCGAAATTCTAAGTTTTACTTGGCTTGAGAAGTGATTGTAGGATCCCCTTGACCCATTTTGAAACTTTCCATGTCCCACCCATGATGTTATCCCTAGTCAACCCATTTTAGCTTAAGCCTTTTTAATTCGATAACCATGGTACAAGCCTTTACCCGTTTTATAGTGACCCTCTCTTGGCACCCGAGCTTTCCTTAGCACTCACGAGAAATAAATGGAGAAAACATAAGTTTGGGGGAGACAAGAGGATTTTTAAAGTGGTATCAAGGCACAAAAAAATAAAAGAAATGAAGAAAAGGAAAGGCAAAGAAGAAGAAAGAAAGAAGAAAAAGAAAAACACAAAAAGAAAGTGAATAATTTGAAGGGTTGAAAGTATTCAAAAGAAAGCAAAAGTGCAAATCATGGTGAATAAAAAGAAGGAGAATATGAATATCATGACCAAGAAAGAGTAATGTCAAGTCTCTCTAGTTCCCCTAAGGAAAAAGAAGAAGTCTCAAAGAGTCGGCAAAGCATGAGCACAAAAGAGAAAATGGAGTGCTTCAGGGAAGATGAAACCATTCTATTCCATCATTTCCCACCTTATTCCAAAAGTCTTCATTACATGCCGAAAAAGCCCTGTGTAATTTCAAGCCTAGTAATCTTACATTAGTGGTAATCTACAAGAGGGGAAAGCATATGGTACTTAGAGCTGTACTTGTGACATTCTTTTGAGAGTGATGAGCGAACCTTTCACTAATCATTGAATTGAGTGCTACATTTTTAAGTGAGATGAGCTAACATAGAGTATAGGAGGAGGAGTTTGGGTTCCACAGTGACCTACATGAAAGTGCGAACTTCCTTGATGAATAAAGTCAACTCTTGATGCTCAAATGTCACATTAGAGCTATTTGTGCTTTAACATTCAAAACGTTGCCTTGTTGATAATTTATGAGTGTGTGGGTAATTGTTGGTCCCAATTGATGTGTATTTGATTCAACTTAGGCTAGCTGAAATAGCTCTTTTCTTGTGGAGGTGAGAATTACCTTATTTGCTTGAGGACAAGCAAAAACATAAGTTTGGGTGAGTTGATAAGTAGGAATTTCAACTGCTTATTTTCACTCTTTTACTTTCATTTTGGCACAAAAATGCTTAAAGGTATTCCTGAAAACTGATAAAATGTGCTTTCTTGCAGGAGTATTGGAAAATGAGACAAAATGATGAAATTCCACTCAAGAACAAGGACTAAAACCAAGCAAAAAAGTGAAAAGTACGGACAACACAATATTGAGTGCGGCCGCAGACCACGAAGGAAATCTCGCAAAGCTCCTTTGCAAAGTGCGGACCGCACAATTATTGTGCGGCTGCAGATGTTGAAGATCAGAGAGTTTAAACTTGAAGTCCATCGAGAAGTGCATACCGCACTATAATTTGTGCGGCCATAGAAGTCCAGAGTATGGCCGCAATTAGAAATGTGCGGTCTGTAAAATTAGAAGAAGCGCGACCACAATTCAGAATTGTGCGGCCGCAGAAGTCTCTCCAGTCAAGCTCAGCTTTAAAGTGCAGACCGCACACAGAACTGTATGGCCGCAGAACCTTCGAAAGGGCAATTTTGTCCAAAATTTCAGCCGGTATAAATAGACGTTTTTGTCAAATGTAGGTCAAGTTTTAAATTCAGATGGTAGATAGTCTTTCTATTTACTGCTTTGGGAAACTTTGTGATATTTTATCTCTTTTACATTGGATTTTCATCCCTTTTATCATCTAATATGATCTTAGCCATCTTTTCTTCTTTAATTTCTTCATTTTTATCCATGAGTAGCTAAATCTCTATCTAGGGTTGTAACCCAACCCTAGTGTGGGTACGTAATGGGTGTTTGATTTAGGGCTTGTTTAAGGTTGGGTGTGTGATATTTAGCCTAGTTCTTGATTTAATTTAAGAATTAATAGTGGCGAATATTGATTCATGCCTTATTGACTTAGTCTCTACTTGAGAAAGAGAGACTGGGTCTAGAAAAACATGGTTAACAAGAAATTGGGATGAACTCAAGAAATTGATAGTCCCAATTAAAGGGTTGAATCTAGAGATAGTAAAACTCGTCTTGAGCATATATCAACAGTTTTGTAAATTACCTATTTGGACTTGAGAAAGCAAAATTGGGCAAAACCACTCTATTATCGAGAGGTATCGAGTGGGTAATTGCGTGTTGATTGCTATATTACACCCCGGCCAATGAAACCTACCCTAAAGCCCACAACCCGTTAGGTAAACACCTAGGTGGAAGTCAAAGCCTTAGGTCTTTTATAAACTTGAAAAATGACAACACCAAAAATATCGTTATCTAGCTTTACATTTGCAAACAATAGCTCAATTTTAGAATTAGACAACAACAACAAAGTATGTGGAAGTTCAGTTTAGGCATGTAATTCTCTTAGTGTGGGTATATACCTAATCCCATATAAGCTCCATGAGGAATCGATCCCGACTCAAAGCTTGGTAATTACAATTGTATCGACCGCTTCACAATCCTAATCAGAGGTGTGAATTTGGGCGACATCAACCACCTAAGAAACAAAGTTCTATGTGATCAAAGGGGATATGAGTTATAACAACTTGTTCGAAAGGCCATGGGTTCACAACATGAGAGTGGTGCCTTCAACCTTACATCAGGCGCTGAAATTTTCCACTTGGGGAGAAGTCAAACCAGTCTACGAGGTCAACTGGCCGCAAAAGAAATATTCGTTGTCGATGAAGTAATCCCGGTGCCCATGTTTTTGACATCAAAAAGCAGGGAACTGGCCGAAGAAAAGGAAATCAAATAGCAATCAATGATCCTGACCTCAAGCGAGCCGGAAAATTGGAGGAGCGCGTGGCAGACAAAAAGGATTATTACGGCATCCCGATATCTTTTATAGCACCTAATAATACTGATGCCACTAAGACGACAATCGAGGAATTGGAGCAGGTTATATTGACCGAGCACCTATCAGATCAAAAGGTATACCTGGGCACGAAACTAACTCTCGAGCTCAGAAAAAAACTTTTGATTTTTTTAAAGCTAATGCTGATTGTTTTGCCTGGTCCCATCTAGACAAGACAGGGATCCCACCGTAGATAACACTTTACAAATTGAGCCTGGATCCAAAGTTTCATCCGGTCAAACAGAAGAGAAGTCCACAGTCGTATTTAAGTTTTTGAAAATAGTTACTATCCGAGAAGTTAAATAACCGGATTGGTTAGCTAACGTAGTTGTCGTACCTAGAAAGGGAAAAAACTTAGGATGTGTGTAGATTATAAGGATCTGAATTAGGCGTGTTCAAAGGATTCGTTCTCTTTGCTTAACATCGATCGAATGATTTACGCGACGGCCGAACACAAGATACTGAGTTTTCTCAATGCTTATTTCGAGTACAATCAAATTCAGATGGATTAGGATGATCAAGAAAAGGCTTCTTTCATAACCAAAGTCGGCACCTTTTGTTATAATGTAATGCCGTTTGGGCTAAAGAACGTTGGTTCCACGTACCAATGCCTAGTTAATCGGATGTTCGAAGAACAAATAGTGAAATTAATGGATTTTTATATTGATGATATGTTGGTTAAGTCCCTGCGAATAGAAGACCACTTTAAACATTTGCAGGAAACCTTTAACATATTGAGGAGTACAACATGAAGCTAAACTCGTAGAAGTCTGCCTTCAGGTCAGCTCGGGGAAGTTCTCGGGTTCATGGTATCTAATTGTGGAATAGAGAACAAACCAAACAAAATAAATTCTATAGAAGATATCACTGTAGTTGACAATATTAAGGAAGTACAAAGACTTATCGGGCGGATAGCCGCGTTGGGACAGTTTATTTCGAGATCGTCGGATAAGAGCCAACAGTTTTTCTCATTATGAAAAAAGAAGAATGAATACTCTTGGACCCCAGATTGCTAGTACGATTTAGAAGAGCTCGAGCGATACCTGTCGAGCCCTCCCTTGTTGCACACTCCGAAGGTGGACAAACAACTATACCTCTACTTGGCGATTTTCGAGGTGGCAGTAAGTGGAGTCCTGGTTCAAGAAAAAGATGGTACACAATTTCTTATTTATTATGTTATTAGGACCCTAGGAGATGCCAAAACAAGGTATCTACACTTAGAAAAATTAGCGCTCACCTTATTAAGCGCTTCTAGGAAATTAAAGCCGTATTTCTAATGCCACCCCATATGTGTCGTGACCTCATAGCCGTGGAGAATTATCATGCATAAACCCCATATCTCGGGCCGATTGGCCAAATGGGCAGTAGAAATTAGTGGGTACAATATCGAGTACAAACCTCGGACTGCCATAAAATCTCAGATTTTGGCGATTTTTGTGGCCGACTTTACACTGGCCTTGCTCGCCGAGGTTGAGAAGGAATTAATGCTCACATTAGGGATTAGCTTGGGGATATGGACCCTATTCATGGACAGTGCTTCCAACGCAAAAGGGTCCGTGCTGAGAATCAAATTATAACCATGTACCGGTAACATAATTAGAAAGTCTATTAGAACTGTGAAATTGACTAAAAACAAAGACGAGTATGAAGCGATGATTGTAGGTAACCTTATACCAATTCAAGGAATGGACGCTACAACACGTACCTCGGGATCATAATAACATGGCCGATGCATTGGCCAATATGGGATCATCGGTCAACTCCGATGAATTCGATTCCGGAGCAGTAGTAGAGTTGATGACCTCGATAGTAGAAAAAGGTAACGCCAAGGTGAACTCGACAATCATGAGTTTGGATTGGAGAAACAAATCCATAGACTACTTGGAGAAAGGTTCAGCATGGTCGATGGAAAATTGTTTAGAATATCCTTTTTCGGGCCATTAGCTAGGTGCTTGGGTCCGGGAGGCTGACTACGACATAAGAGAAGTACATGAGGGAACTTGTGGAAACCACTCGAGAGCAGAATCTCTGGTTCAAAAATTGATCAGAGTCGGTTACTATTGGAACGAGATGGAGAAGGATGCAAAAAACTTCGTACGAAAATGTAACTAGTGCTAAAGAAACACCCCGATGATTTATCAACTAGGACCAATGGTTCACCCGGTCCTATCGGCGTGGACGTTTATGAAGTGGGGAATAAAATCATCGGTCCCCTGCCATGGGCGCCCAGTAAAGCCCAATTTATACTACTCATGACCGACTCATGGTACACTCCTCTTCCCGCCGAGCCACTTTTCTCCTCGGTCCACAGAGACATGGTGAGCTATTCTATAAGACTAAGAAGCGGGGAGAGAGCCCTGGCCTTGGAAGCCATCCATTCAAGCCTTCCCAGTCCTTTTTTATCTATTTCTATAAATAGGTCGAAACTTAGGCGTTCGAGAAGATTCATGAGAAAGAGGTCATTGACTTTATCTATGAAAATATAATATGCCGATCTGGATACCGACCAAGATCGTTTGCGACAACGGGAAGCAGTTCGTCGGCAGCAAGGTAAGTAAGTTTCTCGAAGACCACAAACTTAAAAAGATCTTATCTACACCTACCACCCTAGTGGGAACAGACAAGTGGAGTCAAAAAACAAAAAAACACTCCAAAAATTGAAGAAGAGATTGATTGATTCGAAGGGACAGTGAAAAGAAATCTTGCGCGAAATCTTGTAGGCAAATCGAACAACTTCGAAGTCAAGTACCAGTGTTATCCCATTCTCTTTAGTATACGGTGCAGAAGTTCTAATACCAGTCGAGGTGGGGGAACCAAGCCTAAGGTTCCAATATGCTACTAAGACGTCAAATGACGAGGACATAGCCACGAGTTTGGACTTATTGGACGAAATGAAAAAAACTGCCCTGGTCCGGTTAGCTGCCCAAAAGTAGCGAATGGGGAGGTACTACAATCGAAAGGCTAATTGTCAATATTTCCAAGTAGCGGCCTTGCTATTAAGGAAAGTTACGCTACACACCAAGAACCCAAATGACAAGAAACTAGGCCCGAACTTGGAAGGCTTGTATAGAGTTGCCGGAATAACCGGGAAAAGTTCATATAAGCTCGAGTCATGGAACGTCACACAATAGCTGAACAACTCGAACATCACACACTTAAAGAGGTACTACTGCTAAGGTACGAATATAATTTCCTTTGAAATTTGTTATGCTTTGGACTAACTTATGCAGGTACTCGATCGAGGGTAAATTTGATAATTAGGTCTGAAAGCACGTGTTGTACTCTTTTTCCCCTGGACTGGTTTTTCTCGAAGTGTATTTTACTGCAAGGTTTTTAACAAGGCAACAGTAAAATGTGCTACCTTAGTATCAAAGACCGGCTTGAGACTGGAACTGCTGACCACCCGTATTGAGCCGATGATATTTGAGCCCTCACAAGATCAGTCTCAAATACTGGGGGGGGGGGCATTACGCCCTAAGTTAGAATCCTTAGAAGGTTTTCTTATTTGATATTAAAAGCCAAGGCTCGATTATTATAATTCTTTATAAGGGTAAAACTATCAAACGAACCGCACCCGTGTAGCTCATTCTTGCCATGAAAAAAAAGCTTATGTGCCTCCGATTATGTACTGTACATGAAAAGTAATGAAAGAAATTTTCCCTCTATATTTTATCACATCCCATTTGCACCATCGATATATCCGTCGAGTTACTTAGAACAAATAATGGATCCTAAATCCTAGAGCCTACGGGACTCCCTGAGTCGGAGACTATTGTCCAATAATAAGATCGGACAACCCGGGCTATCGAATCCTGGAGGCACAGAGCCTATTAGGCAAGGCCTGAATATGAAAGGCTATGGCCAAATCAAAAGGGCTCGGAGACATCCAAGTCCGTACTCAGAAAGTAAGGTCCATACATATGATTAAAACCTATTAAAAGATCGCCCTCAGCAAAACACCAACGTGTAGGATTGAAACATTCAAGTATCTTGAAGTCTTTGTTTTAATCGGGTATTTTGAATCCTAAGCAACTCAGAGTTGTTATCCAAACTAGGCCTCATTCGGACTTCGGGGGAATGAGCACTCTAGATTATGTCCAATTTTATGCTAAGGCACTAAAGACATTTTTCAAATAAAGAGTTGCAAATGGATATTAAAAAGTAAAAGACACACTATGGTCGAAAGGAAATATTTATATATATATTCCAAAAATATTTACAAAGGAAATAAAACAACCTCAAAATAACAAAAAATGTATAAAATAAAACGAAAAATAAACTAAGGAATCTCCGCCTAGTCTTCACCAGAGCCTAATTCAGTAGCGGAACCCTCAGGCTTATATATCTCTTTAGCCTCGGGCTCGAGCCTCTTGGCCTTTTCAATCTCAACCGATAGATCGAACCCCCGAGCGTGAATCTCCTCGAGGGTCTGCCTCTAGGTTAGCCACTTTATGTACTCGGCCTTTGTTATCAAGAGGGCCTCAGCTATTTCCACGCCATTTTTGTATTGGGCAACATCTCCTCGACCTCAGAGGAATTGGCCGCAGCTGCCTCTAACTTGGACTTCAACGCAGTATACTCCCGGTCAAGGTCATCCCATTCTGAAATGGTCGAACCCGGTTGTGCTCGGAGCTCATGATAAAGCAAAGACGGCCTTATCCTTCATTACCCTGAGCTGGTTCTTAACCGATGCCAACTCCACTTTGTAGCCTCTTTTTCTGAGGCCAGGAGGTCCATCCTGCTCCTCGACGTCTCAGCCGAAGCTTTCAGTTTGTTCATCTCGGCCAAGAGCTGGTCAATCAGGTCTTCCTTCTCTTGGACCTACGAGGTTTTGCCGTTAGTTGTTACGCTTAGCCTCTCATTTTTATTCTCAAACATCCTTACCTTCTCGTCCAGTACGACATGCTCCCGTTTTACTAACGAAGCCTCCCTTTGAGCTTTTTCCAGCTCAGCATGGAGAATGGGGAGGTCCTTGATGGCCTCGTCTCTTTTATCGCCTGAGAACCTTCTACATGTCATTCTATTGGACTTTCGCCTTGAGCTCGAACTCGAGCTGGCTCACTTCCATTCGAGACCGAATGAAGCTTTCATCATGAAGCATCGAGACTTGAAAAACAAAGTGATGAGATCATGAAGAAACGCTAAGGTTAAATGAGCTACACGAATGTCACAAAGAAAGAGAAGCATACCCGATTCAGCACCTGTTGTGCCTCGTTGAAAAGGCTCGGTGCTTTCACCTCGTTCATTTTCGCCTAATATTTTTTTATCACCAACCAGCGCAGAAAACTGGCCACGCTAACCAGTCTAGGCAGTACCCGGGTATCTGCCGGGATCATAAACACGATTGTTCTTTTGTGGTCGGGATCCATGCTTAGAGAGGGAACTGCTTCACTAGATTTTGGCTCGAGCTCGGCCTGCCTTCTTCCGATGACACGCCTTTTTGCAGGATCTCCAGGCGATCGAACCCGGAGTAATCCTTCAATGCGTTGATTTCCACGCCCTCAATGAATAGGTTAAGGGCCTCATCTCTGGCTCGCGATGTCTCGTTTGGTTTCTCTTTAATGGCTTGAGCATCGTTGAATAAAGACTCTGTGTGGGACAATGATCTCGTGATGTCAATGAAATCGACGACTTTCCTCGGAGCAGGAGTAGCATCCCGGGAGGCCGTAGCCACTGGTTTTCCATCGGGCTTTAGAGCCAAAGAGGGGACGACCTCTCGATCACTTTCCTCGGTCACTGCCCGCTCTTCTTCATCAATGGCAGGAACATGGGCGACGAACTCCAGGTCAGCATCTTCAAGATAGTCCCTGAGCCGGTAAAGAGATTCGGGGTCTGGTACCCTAGCCCGAGTACTCTAGTGTTACTCTTTCGGGCCCAGACTACTACGCTCTTCTTCCTGGCCTCGACATCCGGTGAACCCGTAGACTTCCTCTTTCTGATCTTTTTCTCCTCCTTCTTTGCAGTAGCCTCAGGGTGTCCCGAAAGGGAGGGTTCATCGGGTGAGGATGAATCCTCATCCTCATCCAATGCCCGGAGCTCAGTGGTCTTGGGCAAACCTATGAAAGAAAGAGAGGGATTGGGTGAAAATGAAAACTGAATATAAAAGCAAACGTGGTCGCAAAGAGAACTCACCATGCGAACGGGCCTGCCACTTGCCATTCGAGAGTTTGCGCCATTCACGCTCGAAATGTGACAACTATGATCAGATTCCCTCGACCTACTCTTTGAAGCGGGGAACTGCGTTAGGGACTCGGGAAACTGCTACACAATGGTAGAACCAGGCTATACGGTAAAGGGAAATCGGTAACAGTATGCTAGTTCTACCTTCCCACTAGCGAGGGCTATACGATAATCAGAAATTACAAGGTGCACCAGGTCTAACGAACCCGCCGTTAGCTACGGGATCCTTCAAAGTCTACTCCCATATATACTTGTCTTTGTATCCGTATATACTCATAGGAAATATATTAAAACAATATAGGGGATTTCGGTTCTTATCAAATCATGTAATTTCATTTCGATAACAGTAAATTCAAGTAATGGTAGAACATATCTAGTGACAACAGGAATATTTAAAACAACGGTAATCATCTCAAATAACTATTTCGGTATCATATCGAGTAAAAGACTTATCCCGCATGCAACTCAAGATAATCGGTAACATATTCATATATATATAAAAAATCATGTGTAAATCATGCAAATTATGAAAACACAAACTGCGGTAAGATTACTACTCACAGTACTAGTGCCGAAATACCAACTACTTCACCTCAAGCAACTCGTACAAATTCCTCCAATCAATCTATAATTACATAATATCGATTTCATATTAATTGCCTCATCTAGGCTAAATCCATCACTAATTTAGAATACCCAATCATCGGTGTTCATGTTTGAGTCTTAGTTTGTGAAGTTATATTTAATCATAGAACTAGTCCATAATTTTATCAATTTTAAATTATTTAGTATAATTTATTCCTCTAAATTAGACCTATCAGTGCTTAAACCAAACCTTTATAGTCTTATCATCTCCATAGTAATTGTATATATAAGAGAAAATGTGATATTGAATTCTTTTGTACTACATGAAATTGCACAGATTCAGTGAAATAATTCAACAGATGAGAAGAAGGTTAACCTCTTGAGTCGAAGTAGAACTTTAATACTTTCAATATCAAGCCCCAATTCTTCTTAAAGCCTTTGTCCAAAGCATTGTTCTTCTTCCTCTCTTTTCTTCATTTCTCTTTCTTCCCTTCTCCGTTTCTGTTTTTTTTTCTCTCGTTTTCTTGAAGCAACCCTTTTCCCCTTGCCCTTTTTTTTCTTCAATTTGGCAGATTTTTCTAGCCCTTGTGAGTTATGTCACGTTAATGGGCTACGCCCACTTGTATCCTTTTTTTTGGGGGTTTCTTTTATTTAGTTTCATTGTTTGTTTATTAAAATAAATTTTTGTTATTTTTATTATTTTGTTAATGACTAATACACCCTTATTAGAAATATAGGGTATTACAGTTTCTGTGTCCAACTTAAGACCATGCTTGATTGTTCCATTATGACTGGTTTGATCATTCATTCTCTCTTTAATCTAATTATTTATTGTTCACATATCATTCGTTATGAACTAAATCACGTATTATTTAAACCGCATACAAATTAATCATCACTTACTTTTAAGGGTAAACAAAGCACTACAAATGCAACACACTAGATATCAAGCCAGCGCAATTGAAGAGAAGATAATTTGCTCATGAGTAATCAATCTCAATAATAATTCTTTCACCGAAATGGAAGGCAGGAGGTGTTAGAGTAGTAAGGATCAACTTCCCACATTTCAACCATGTAAGGTACTCGATAACTATTATTACAAGAGACCACATGAGGCACTGCTGGAACTGGTTGCACTGTTTCTTCAGCAGGGTTTTCTTCTTTCTTTTCAGCACCAACGGTCACGATCATAGCAAATCCCACCTTTTCCCTAAGTATGTTCACCAGCTTTACTGGATCTATTCCCTCTCCGATCACTGTCAGCTCGTTCTTTTCTACTTCTATACTTACTTTCTCCACCCCTGCAACGTTAAATATATGAATAAACAAATGTTTCTATTTACCGTTTAGTTAATCTTATGTTTGATCATTAAACTTTATCCATTAAATCGATTTTTATCTACTATCACAATAAAGTTATTAATATAATTTTACAATAGTAGAGTTACAAAATTAACGATTGAACTTTATTCACCATAATGATAAACCTACTTGCCAAGATGATTTTGTTGTTACAATAGATAAAGTTTGTGATGATACTGCAATAATGAGTAAAGTCTAATTACATTAATATGATAAAAAAATGTAAAATTTGGTGAGTACTTGCGTGAAATTCATTAATTCATCTAACATCTTAAGATTTTAGATGATGTGATTGTCGCACCCTTTAAAAATACAAAGCAAATATTAGTACTTATACGTTTTAGCTAACTAAATAGTGCTCAACATATAGTATTTCAGGATAAGTTTAAGGTCTTCCTTTGCTTTAGATGCTTAAGAATCCAATAACGTTGTTAATCAATTACCTGGTAAAGTTGCTGCAATGGACATGACTTTATTTTTGCATGTAGCGTCTTGAACCAGGCAAGGTACCAAACAACCTAAAACAAACTTCTTCAGACTAGGACGAGGCTTGCATCCATTGAGAGACACATTAAGAACCATCTTTTGCTGCATTATATTAACAAGAAAATGGCAATTACAAATTATCAGTAATTCTACTAATTAAGATGTAATTTTATTAAGCATTTAATTTGTTGGATGCTATAGGGATGATTATATATCTATATAGTACCTTCATTGTTCCTCCGTTGTTAAAACTCCAAAACTTAACAAGGTTGTTAGGTTACAATTTTGATTGATCTTGTCCAGGTATTTATACTTAAATCACGTTGAAAAGCCTAACACTAAATGTTTCTAGGAAATATTCAGACAGCCTCCACGGAGTTACATCATAAATGAAGGCGTGTCTATTATGACACTTCCGACCTGTAAATGGCCCCTCCATTCTGACTTCTCTTAGTTAATTTGAAAAGTCGGAGTATATATATCAAGACTTCTCTATAACATCATCCCTATATAATACACTTTTTTATGAAAGTCAAATTTTTTCGAAACTAATTTTTATGTTATGTTATAATATATGTTCTCTATAACAGCACTTTGCTATAACATCTAAAAATATTCAGAACAAATAATACTTTTATAGAGATGTTTGACGATATATTTTTACCCTCTTGTCCTTTTTCTTTTCTATATTTTTTCTCGTGAACACGAGCTTTTCGAGTTTTGATGGTTGGGTATAGAAGAGATGATCATCATAAATTAGCCGAAATCAAAAGTCAAGCAAGTTAAATTTAACTACTACTCATTCTGGTGCACTTTTACTTATTCATTATATTAAAAATATATTTTTTACTTTCACTTGTCAATTCTATTAAATCAAGAGAAGATCATACTTTTTTTTTAAAAGTTTTATCCATATTATTAATTACTCATTTTATAAATTATTTTTTAAAACTTCTCAAAATACTATCATTATTGTGAATACTTATGATAAATTATTTCTTAAGATGCGCCCAAAGTTCGTTATAAACGAGTAAAAGGTAAAGTGGGTAAGTAGTTATGAGTGACGACCTTCTGATCAGTAGCTTGACTTAAGGGCAAAGCTTCCCCCACCTAATCTTGTTCAGACTCCAAGTCACCGAACGCTTTGTATTCTTTCAAGTCAATGCGTTTAGTATTCCACTGTAGCGGTGTTCAATTGGCAACGGAATTTAAGAAGCAAAAAAAAAAAAAAAAAAAAAAAAAAAAAAACATTTGAAATTGATAATCTTAAATATGGATAGAACTTTGTGATGATAACAGTATGTCACTAAGAGTAAACTAAAAATTTAAAATTAGATATTTTATAATATAAAAAAGTGTCGTTCTACTATTAACGACTTGATTGTGTTGTTATTTTATCAATTTCCTCCGAAGTCATGATAAAACTACGAAGAATACATAGGAACCCCTTGAACTATCACTTCTGACGTTTGAACTTTGAAGGGGTCTTAATAAACCAGCTTGAAATTAAATTATTAGTCCCAAATCTCACCTTTATTAGTACTTTGCCCCCCTCTAGTTTGGTGGTGGTTTGACGATGGTTTGTTGGTGGCCACAGTGGAAGTGGGGGTTATATTATTGGTAGTGATGATGGCTATTGTGGAGGAGCTTTGACATGAGCTATGGAGAAAAAGAAAGGTATAAAATGAAAACATAAATAAAAAGAAGTAAAACGAAAAAATAAAAAGCAACCGAATCTTACACGTAGCAAGAAACAATTGGTGCGTGATTTGCTGACCTTGCTCACCTTAATTGTTATTTGAACAAGTAAAAGTTCTGTCTTGATCCGAGTGGGGATAGCATTTACACTTTTCTTCTTATAACTGTATTGGCAACGAAAAGGGAAACTATTCTACTTTGAAATTATTTAAGGGGATAATAGGACCTTTTCAGAGTTTCAGTGTCTTTTTCGAAGGAAAAAAACATAGTTTAAGGGAGACTTGATGTATTTTCCGTAAGGGTGATGCTAAACGGGTCAACTGGTGAGATCTAACTTTGGCCACACTCCTGAAAAGACATCAAAGACCCCCTAACTAATTAGCCTATATTTTTTCTTCCAAAATACAAAATTAAATTCTAAGCCTTGAAGTATGCGAAATTAAATATTGGTAGCTGAAGAGTCTTTTGTATTATATTTGTATTTTCATTGTATTTATGTGTATACAAATTATACGATTTAGTGTATATATAAATTATTGTATTTTCTTCCTTTCTTAAAAACAAATACGGCAAACCAAGTCAAATGGGCACTTTCTCCTTATCTAAAAATGGATTCAAACCAAGAAAATTCGGTGGTGCAAGAAAATATGAATTTAAATCAACATAACACAAATACAACAACCATGAATATGAACCAAGAAACTAGGTTTGATCAGGTTAGGGGCGAGTTGTATAGATCTTTAGGGATGACATCAGACGACAGTTTGTTGAATGAATACGAATGGGCCGATGTTGATTCTCACGACAGTTTCAACAATACCGTGCACTTAGATGATGATAATGAAGAACCCGATGGAGAATATTACGGAGAAGCTGACAATAATGAGGAGCAGGATTTAGGAAATGAGTTAGAGTTATGTGATGTTGATCGGGAAATGAAGAATGAATTCACTGAAGAGGGTGTTTGTAGGTCCAATCTCTGGAATGCGATTTAGTGATAACGATTCTTTGTTTGCATTCTACAAAGAACATGCATGATTGAAAGGTTCTCCGTCGTCAAAAGAAATTCCAACCATAAGGGTGGTGAAACTGTCAGGTACGTAACTTACTGTTGTGATAGGGCTAGGATTCGCAGAACAAAGTTTACCACCAAGAGTAACAATTGTAAAGCTAGGGTCGCTGCTGTTTTGGATGATTCTGATTGTTGGCGCGTCTCTAAGGTCGTTCACGATCACAACCATGATTTTCTCCCTTCCATATCGCGCCTGATGGCTGGACATAGGCCCGTTTGTGATTCTTTGAAGAGGGATCTTGTAGCTCATGATCGATCTGGAATTAGACCCTCCAAGAATATTAGACTTGTTGAGGTTCAGCGTGGTGGACCAAAATTTAGGTTGCACTCCAAAGGATTGTAGAAATTTTATTTTAAAGAGTAGGAATTTTGAAATGCAAGAAGGAGATGCATAGTCGATGTTCAACTTTTTTCATGAAATACATGTAAATGATAGGGAGTTTTTCTATTCAGTAGATGTTGATAATATTGGCAGGCTGCGAAATGTGGTATGGGTGCATTCACATTGTAAGGCAACGCATAAGCAATTCCATGATGCGATATGCTTTGATACGACGTACCTTGTGAATCGATATAATATGCCATGTGCTACATTTGTTGGCATCAATCACCATAGACAGTCCATCTTACTGGGATGTGCTCGCATGTCTCATGAAGATATCGATAGTTATAAATTTGTTTTTAGAACTTGGATTGAGGCCATGGGAAATGTTCATCTAGATGCGATCATAACTAATTGGTGTTAGATCATTAAGTATGCCATTGCTGAAGTGATAGTATTGTATTTGGCATATATTTTCAAAGTTGCCTCTTTACTTAAGTGGTGTTCGTCCTTCTAAAATTGTACGTGGAGAATTTAAATCTATGGTCTTGATAGCATTACTGTTGAAGTTTTTGAGAGAAAATGGACAGAATATATTGCAAGGTATAATTTGTATACAAGGAATTGGTTCAACAAGCTTTACTCTGAGAAGGAAAAATGGATTCTTGTGTACCTTGATGTGTATTTTTGGGCTGGTATGCTATCTACGCAAAGAAGTGAGGGGATTTATCCGTTCTTTGATGGATATATTACCCTTCAAAGCACTCTTAAGATGTTTATTCACAAGTATGAGTTAGCTATAAGAGCTAAGCACGAGAAAGAGTTGGAAGCGCAATATAGGTCAAATGGCTTTCAAATTGTGTGTGAGTCAATGTTCAAGTGGGATGAGCAGGCAATTCAGTATTATATGCATACGATGCATGAATTTTTCTAGACACGGCTAAGAAAATTGTATCATTGTGAAGTAAGCATCTCCGACGATCATCAAGTTGTCCATGGTGTTGAGAGATTCATAGTTAGTGATTTTTGAGTTTTAAAAAAAATGATGGAAATCCAGTTGACTACAATTTTGAATATACACCTATCGACGATTATTTTAGTTGCAGCTGCAAATGGTTCGAGTTTAGAGGGATACTTTGTTGCCATATACTCAAGATCTTGTCGCGCAAGAAGATTGATAAAATTGATGAAAGGTATATACTGGCAAGGTGGAGAAACGATGTTATCAGGCCACACTTGAATCGGTTCCATCAAGTTGGTTACCCAAACATGACTCCTAAATACAAGATATACGAAAGCATGTTGAAGTATTTTGACATGGCTTGTGATGTAGCACTGGGCACTAGCGTGAAGGTTCAATATGTTAAGCATAATTTGAAGAAGATGGTGCCTGATCTTCAAAATCGGGACGACAAAATGATCGTGCCAAACCCCGACCAGGATGACTCAGATTAAACTGACATCACAACTCTACGAGATTCCCAGTACACTCGTTCACGTGGCATGCCGCGTTTGCATCGATATAGAGGAAGAATTGAATACTACTTTACATGTTCACAGTCGCGTGATGTATTTGGAGCTAGTAATGGCGCAAGAACTGGTGTTAGAGGGATGACAGGGGATGTGGCAGGATTGGTGGCAGTGGTAGTGGGAATCATGGTGGTAAAGGTGCCGGTAGAAGTGGTGGACGTAGGGGTAGGAGTAATGGGCAAGGTAGAGGTACAAACATTGAGCATGATGGTTCCCAAGGTGTGAATGAGGTATAATTTTGCGACTACATTTATTTTATTTATTACTTAAACATATCGTCTTTTCTTATTGTGTTTTTTTAAAAAATTTAAATTGCAGCAAATTGACGCTACACAATCACAATCAAGCTTGTTTAATCTCAATACCGATCCATACTTGGAGCTATAATAAGTGTATTGGTAAAAAAGAGTTTCACACGTAAGCCAGCTTTTGACAACTCAGCCAGTCACGTGGACACAGGAAAATGCGACAGCTGGATGTGATCCTTTGAAGAGGTACAATAAAAATAGGCACGGTTCAGTAAACCCTCGATCTTATCAGCCACGAGAAACTCAACTTGATCAAAACAGGAGAGATGCACGATCAGAATGAATCTAGACAAAGCTATGGGCAGATTCAAAGACCCACAATTGATTACTCGAACGTTATGTAACCGTACCCCAATTACCGTTATCCTTTGTAACGCCTCATTAATGTCATAATTAGTCATTAATGAGCAACCATAGCAAGAGTTGTACGTTATAAGAATCTCCTATATAAGGGAGGGGAATACAGCTTGTAAAGGCATCTGATTCTCGAATATAATTGACTTCGATTTTCTATATTTCTGCAATATTGTCTATTATTCATTTTTCTCTATTTTTTTTATTATCAGTAACCCGTATTCATCTTAAAAATAAGCTTTAGTCAAAGGGTCTAATTCTTTGGTTAAACAAATTGGTTCTGTTACCGGGAATTTGATAATCTTTGTTCGCTTTTCAAGTGATATCCTCTGAACTATGTCAAACTCCAATGACAACAACCAGCAAAGGAATGGAACCCCAGTTTCATCGCCTTCAGTAACCCCACGTGGTTTAAGGGAACAATCCCCATAAAGATCTAATAACAACAATGGTGATAATGATCAAACTGTGGAACAAGATCGTGTAAAGAAAATGATTGCAGAGTATGTGAGCCAAGTTTTGCAAGAATGTTTTAGGGGATTACCGACAGCGTTACCTACACCGCCGATGCCATCCCCCAATAACACCATCACCATGGAAAATCCTCAATCCGGGTTGGCAAACTCAGGAAGAGGAGATACTCCTAATGAATCTCTCGAAATGAGACCAGGTATATCTAATAACTCAGAATTACAAAGTTTACTGCTAACCATGTAGAACCAGATGAAGGAGCAGAACGATCGCGTCGAACAAATTCCTGGAGTACCACCTATCATCAAAGGCATTGATGTTGATAGATATTCTCAACAACCTTGGAAGCCAAATGCGGCACCCCTACCTATACCCAAGAAGTTTAAAATGCCTGACGTTCCCAAATATGATGGAACAACTGACCCACGTGACCATGTGACTGCTTTCACTACTGGGGTAAAAGGCAACGAATTAAAAAAAAGATTGAATCAGTCCTTCTCAATAAATTTGGGGAAACACTTACCAAAGGGGCCCTAACCTGGTATTCTCTTCTCCCTGAAAATTCTATTGTCTCTTTTGATGGACTTGCAGATTCGTTTATAAAAGCACACTCTGGTGCACAAAAAGTTGAGAAGAGAATGGAAGACATATTCAAAATAAAACAAGGAGACACGGAACTACTCCGTGAGTTTGTAGACAGGTTTCAACGAGAAAGAATGCAGTTACCCAGGGTGCCTGATAATTGGGCAGCCATGGCATTTGCAAGAAACCTAAACGATAAAAGCTCAGAAGCCACGAGACGACTTAAGCAAAGTCTAAGAGAATTACCCGCTACAACATGGAACGATGTATATAACAGGTACAATACTAACCTTAGACTAGAAGAAGATATCATTGCTCGTTCGAGAGATGAACATCATTCTAGATCCAGACGTCCTGAATCAGATAGAAGATCAGGTAAAAATAGGTACGATTGTTACTTAGGACCCTCGGGATGCGATATCCGCCCCAGGTTCGAAAACACTAGGTCGGACTATAGACCACAAGGAAGAGACGTAGTCTCATCCTCGTCTAGATCCAGAAAAGATTGAGATGAACGACCTAGAGGTAGTATTCAAATTTGGGATCATACCTTTAATGTAAGTACTACTGAACTTGTCTCAATATTGAGGAACATGGGAGACAAGGTTAAGTGGCCCAAAGAGATGCATTCAAATCCAAGTAGAAGAAACCCATATCACTGGTGTGAATTCCATAACGATCATGGGCACAAAATTGCGGATTTTAGATTTTTACAAGGTGAAGTAGAAAATTTAATAAAATAGGGCTATTTAACAGAATTGTTTAGTGATAAAGGTAAACAGGCAAATATGAGGAACATGCAGGAGCTCCCAAAGCCTCCTTCTCCAAAACGAACCGCCAACGTGATACACGGAGGTGAAGAAGTAAACAGAGTGATTTGCAAAACAACCATAAAGTTCACAATAACACATGAAAAACGGGCTCGTGAAAATAAGGAAGAAGACAATATAACCTTTGATGATGCAGATATCGATAGATTAATGCTTCCGCACAATGATGCTCTGGTAATACTTTACTTATTTATGATACTAACGCAAAAAGAGTATTGATTGATCTAGACAATTAAGTCAATATCATTTTGTTAAGAGTCATAGAGGAAATGCTACTGGGGAATCAAGTAATCCCAAGGGCACGAGCCATATCAGGGTTTGATAACTCTACGGTTATAACAAAAGGAGAAATTGAGCTTAGCACTTATGCTGAGGGGGTGATCAAAAGTACCAAATTCCAAGTCATCGATACTGACATGGATTATAACGTGATCATGGGAAGGCCATGGATCCACGACATGAAAGCGATACCTTCCACGTTGCACCAAGTAATTAAATTCCCCTCTGAATGGGGGATTTAGCAAATCAAAGGCGATCAACAGACCGCAAGAAATATAAACTCTGTGGTACACTACAACAAGAAAATAGTGGTGGAAGAATTACGAGATAAGGGAATCTCCCAAGCAGGTAACGCCGCCCAAATGGGCATGGAAGAAATTACTACCCAAATAGGTACAGAAGGTATTATTGCTGAAATAGGTACGAAAGAAAATACTTACGAGACAGAGAATCAAGTTACCACGGAAGGTGACTATACCACACAGATGCAGATTCCAGACCGAACGTCATTCGTAAATCGGAGGAAGATGAGCACATCAAAACAACTACGGAGGAGCTCGAAGCTGTTCCATTATCTAAACAAAAGCCTGAGCAGAAAGTGTATATAGGCACGAGGCTAGGCCCCGCTCGAAGAGGTAAGTTAATTAATTATCTAAAGGCTAACGCAGACTACTTTGCATGGTCCCATTCAGATATGACTGGCATCCCACCAGAAGTGATGACTCATAAACTAAATGAAGATCTATCCTTCCTACCTGTTAAGCAGAAGAAAAGAAAGCAAGGACCATTCAAGATCCAAATGATCGACGAAGAGGTACAGAAAATCTTGAAGATTGGTTCGATACGAGAGGTAACGTACCCTAACTGGCTATCAAACATCATGGTAGTACCTAAAAGGAATGGCAAGTGGAGAGTATGCGTAGATTATACTGACTTAAATCAAGCATGCCCCAAAGATTCATTCCCATTGCCACATATAGATCAAATGATTGATGCCACACCAGGTCATGAATTATTGAGCTTCTTAGATGCATATTCTGGTTATAATCAGATTAAAAGGAATCCCTCAGATGAGGAAAAAAATTCCTTCATTACAAACAAGGGGACTTACTGTTATAAAGTTATGCCTTTTGGCTTGAAAAACACTGGAGCCACCTATCAAAGGTTAGTGACTAAAATGTTCCAAGAACATCTTGGAAAGACGATGGAAGTCTATATTGATGATATGTTGGTAAAATCAACACAAGCACAAGACCATTTCCAGCATCTCTCTACTGCTTTTGATATTTTACGCAGGTATAATATGAATTTAAATCTAGAGAAATGCGCTTTTGGAATGCAATCAGGTAAATTTTTGGGTTTCCTTGTATCAAACAGAGGAATAAAGGTAAATCCCGCTCAAATTAAAGCTATAGAGGAAATACATGATATTTTAACAAATAAAAAGGAAGTTCAAAGACTGACAGGGAGAACAACAGCTTTGGGTAGGTTTATTTCTAAATCTTCCAAAAAAAGTTTTAAATTCTTCTCAGTTCTCAATAAGCAAATTCAGTTCGAATGGACTGAAGAATGTCAGCAAGCCCTCAAGAATCTGAAGATTTGCCTATCGAAACCTCCATTGCTTTCAAAGCCGAAAGAAGGGGAAAGATTGTACATCTACCTGGCTGTCTCAGAAATTGATGTAAGTGCAGTACTAGTAAGAGAAGAAAAAGGTAAACAATCACCTATCTATTATGTAAGTAAAACTTTTCTAGATGCTGAGACTAGATATCCACATCTGGAAAAGTTAGCCTTAACTTTAATAATGGCATCTAGAAAATTATGACCATATTTTCAATGCCACCCAATCACCGTTGTGACCTCATATCCTTTAAGAAATATTCTGCATAAACAGGAATTGTCAGGAAGATTAGCCAAGTGGGCCATAGAATTAAGTGAGCATGAAATAATCTATCAGCCTAGGACTGCAATTAAGTCTCAAATACTAGCTGATTTTGTTGCTGACTTTAGTAATAGCATTGTACCTGAAGTAGAAAAAGATTTACAACTCTTTAACGGTGCTAATCCAGGCCTATGGACCTTGTTCACCGATGGTTCTTCAAATATAAAAGGTGCCGGCTTAGGAATAGTCTTAATATCACCCACGGGTGAAAAGACATGACAAGCTATCCAGTGTTAACCTATAACTAACAATGAAGCAAATTACAAAGCTGTTATTACAGGGCTTGAACTCGCACGGGAGCTTCCAATCGAGCAAATTGTGATCAACAGCGACTCCCAACTCGTAGTAAATCAAATATAGGGGAATTACATCGCTTGAGAGACTAGAATGCAACAGTATCTCAAAAAAGCACGAGAGCTCGTGAGACAATTCAAAACATGGAAGGTAATGCAAATACCTAGAGAGGAATATGCAGAAACAGATGCACTAGCTAACCTCGCAGCAGTCACAGAAGTAACGAACAAAGATAATACAATTGTCCTTCAACTATTTCATTCAATAATAGACCAGGACAGGAATGAGGTAACTTTCAACAACCTAACCTGGGACTGGAGAAACGAAATTCTTAACGTTTTGCAGAATGACACCGTACCTGAAGACAGGAAAGCAGCTCAAGCACTTCGCCGCAGAGCTGCACGGTACTGCCTTATTCGCAACTCACTTTATCGCAAGATGTTCAGAGGACCCCTAACTAAATGCCTGGACCTAACCAAACAGAATTTGTGATGAAAGAAGTCCACGAAGGACACTGTGGAAATCACTTAGGGGCGAGATCCTTAGTGAAAACACTAATCAGAGCTGGATACTATTGGCCTAAGATGGAAGAAGAAGCCGAGAANAATTATTACATCCTATAATATCCCCGTGGCCCTTCATGAAATGGGGTATGGACATAGTGGGACCTCTTCCCACAGCTAAAGGACAGGTATAGTTTTTACTAGTGCTAATCGACTATTTTATAAAATGGGTAGAGGCAGAAGCGTTCAAAAAAGTGCGAGAAAAGGAAGTTAGAAGCTTCTTATGGCGAAACATAATATGCCGCTTTTGAATACCAAAGGAAATCGTGTGTGATAATGGCCCACAATTCATAGGCTCCCAAATCACTGAATTTTTCGAAAGTTGGCAAATCAAGCGGATCACTTCATCGCCGTACCACCCCATAGCTAATGGTCAAGATGAGTCAATGAATAAGGTCATCATCAACAATCTAAAGAAACGACTAGATAAAGCCAAAGGAAACTGGCCTGATGAGTTACTAGCGGTACTATGGGCATACATAACAACTTCAAAAATAGCCACGGGAGAAACTCCGTTCGCACTTGTTTATGGCTCAGAAGCCTTAATACCTGTGGAGATTGCGAACCAAGCATAAGTTTCTCAACAACCATGGAGGGTGTAAATGACGACGAATTAAGGACCAACCTGGACTTGCTCGAACCACGGAGAGAAGCAATATTGATACGGATGGCAGCTCAAAAACAAATCATAGACCGTTATTACAACCGTAAAGCTCATCTCGGGTACTTCAAGATTGGGGACTTCGTCCTCAAAAAAGTCTTTCAATCAACGAAAGAAGCAGGTGCAGGAAAGCTAAATCCAAACTGGGAAGGACCTTACAAAATCCGAGGCATAGCTGGGAAAGGCGCCTATGAGTTGGAAGCTATGGATGGCAGAGTTCTACCAACAAGCTGGAACGCCATCCATCTAAAGAAGTATTATTTCTAAAAGATAAGAATACCCCCCTCCCCAGGTATCACACGTTCGATTTTATTTTGAACATTTAAAAATTTTACTAACTTTTTTAGATGATAGGCATAAAGCTA